>VUQI01028370.1:0-24507 GCA_015106735.1 Paratilapia polleni
ATCTGACACCCCGGGATGAGAATGAGTTGGTCCAGCCTTAATTTGCAGTTTGTTAAGCAGAGATCTTTTTATAAAGGTACTTTGACCCAAATTAATAACCAATAATCAACCCTTTCATTAAATATAAAGTGTGTCACTTTTGAACAATTCATATTCTCCTATCATGTAAATACTGTCTCTTTCATAGGAGTTGCTGGTGGTTCGTTCAGTATATAGCCATTCTTAGCTTACTGTATACTGTGAATAAACATTTTGTGTCATTTTATCGCCTCACTTCTCAGTGCGAAACGTTGAAAAATGCATGAGAGTGGTAGAGAAAATTGGCAAGGAAGTATTTCCATGGCCTTAAATGTCATTTGATTCATCTCATTACTGCAGTTTGACACCCATCGTGCATGAAAGCAGCAGAGCTGTGCCACATCTCAGGCATGCCGCTTGATTTGCAAGTTTTAGAACTGTAAGACTTCCTGCTGGTATGAGGAAATGTGAAACGATATGGCCAGGTGAGCAGGTTTCTGGACAGATGATAAAAACTTGACTAACAGGAAGAGGAAGGATATGGATGGAGAGATGATGATGGGCAGGTGGATGTTGGGAAAAGTGTTGGAGAAGCTTTGAAAATTGTAGGAAAGGTAAAAATGGTCTTTATAAAACGTTTTCTCATTGAACGCCATGTTTCAGACAGTTCCTGAATTGCATGTAATGTAGCTTGAAGTAAATAAATTAGAGCCTGTATTGTTTTATTATCAAGGACAGTATTGGAGAAGGTGTGTTTCCAACTCTATGACCAAACAAAAGGCACAGACATAAAAAGAGAGGCAGAGCCTTCAGCTTTCAGGCCCTCTCCTACTGTGGGGTCAGGAGACTGACACCCTCTCTTCTTTTAAGATTAGACTTCAAACATTCCTTTTTATCAAAGCTTGTAGTTAGGGCTGGATCAGGTGACCCTGAACCATCCCTTAGTTATGCTGCTATAAGCCTAGGCTGCTGGGGGCTTCCCATAATGCACTGAGCGTTTCGTTCTCCTGTAGTTTGTGTTGTCCTTGTCTCTCTCTGCTTCTCTTTCCCTCCACCTGGTTCTCTCTTTTCCTTTCTTACTATATAAAGCACCTTGAGGTGACTGTTGTGAACTGGTACTGTACAAATAAAATGGAATTGAAATGATTATTTAAGTCAGTCACTAAAACTTTAATTCAAGTAAAAAAATAAAAACCACCAAAGCAAACTAACCTTAAAATGGCACGGCCTGCATGCGAGTGAATTTGGGCTTTGATGGAGGGACAAACAGCTCCGCTGTGAAAGAAAAGAGGATTTATAACCCAAGACAAAATGAAAGCATTACTGAGAAACAGAATGTGCTGCAATAATCTTGATTATCTTGTTTCATAATTGCTGGAAGCCAAACTCAAAACTGAAAGGAAAAAAATTAAATTAATTGCCTGGCCTTGATAATGGGATCTTTGTTGCTCTTCATATCCCTCTTACTTCCACATTCTCCCATTACTGCTATGAAATGAAGGCATACATGCCAAAAGATGATATTTTCAACAGCAAAAATTATGCTCATTGAGGTGAAATTGTGTGTGCACACGTCAGATACTCAAATCAATAAATCAATTCCTGATAATGGTGTTCATTAAAAAATGGATTGCAGATTCTTCAGGTTTCATTTTCATGTCTAAGAAAACACAAGTGCCTTCTCTTGTATCCAAAGTACCTCACCTGTCATCAAACAGGTTCTTTCATTACAGCTGAAGTAAAGATTATTTCATTTTGTTGATCTCATTCACAGTTTTAGCTGAATAAAAACACTCTTATCCTGTTGCAGTGATGGATGTTCATATTAACCATAGCCAAAGTTTCTAATATTGAGGTACTGAGGACTGCTCTAAACACTCAGTGCGATGCCATTGGGAGTGAATATCACGCCATCACACGTTCAACTTTACCATGAATTTTACCCTGCAGTACGATGTGCCCGCCTACCAGTGACTGAGCAGCACCTTTGAGTCTTTATGTGACTGAGACCTCCTAATCTGGATCTGGCTTTCTGTTGCTGGTTAAAGTGTTCTCATGTGATCTGAAGATAAGTCTCTCTGGAAAGATATTTGGGCCCTCCATCACTTATTCAGTCCATTTCCTGTCTTTGCACTCAATCTGAAAGGATCATTTTGTTTCCTCTCTTAAATAGATTTTCTGAGACTTTTTTTAATGTGATGCAGTTTTCTCATCAGTAGCTTCTCCCTGTCCAATTAAAAATGGAAAAATGAAAATGTATTAGAAATATATCATAATTCAAAGTGTAAATTATGATCCCAATCCAGAAATAAGAACATTAAAGTTCTTTAACATTGAGGAATGTGCGGCCTTGATGGAGGAATGCTTTCTCGTTTGTGTGTGTGTGTGTGTGTGTGTGTGTGTGTTCCCATGTCAGTGTGGTCTGATGCTTCAGGTCAGTGGGTACAAAAAGCACAAACCCTACAGATGTTGATGGTATTCTTTGATAAAGTACATGTGTGTGTTTGACTTTCATGCCTTGAGAAGAAATCTCGACTCTCCATCTTCATGTAAAGTGAAAACTTTTCGTCTGTCTTTACACCTCGAAGGGCTCCTAACTCCGGATTTCCTTCCTGCTCAAAATAAAAAGAAATAAAAGTAAAATAAATAAAAAGTGATAGGTCATATTTAAAAGTGGTAAGTCTGCCATTTTCAGCAAACCATTTTGCATGTGTAATTGTGATGTTCATAATGATAAGCTTTTAGCTGGGATTGTATCAGGCTCTGATCCAGAGTCAGTGTGTTACTGACAGTAATGGCAGTCGGTTTGGCACCAAACAGGGAGGAGCACCGATTGGCTTTTTCCAACAAGGAAGTTGGACTCTCTCTCTCAAAAACCACCAGACACCACTGACAAACACAGTAATTTTACCTCAGAAACCCCGGGAGCTGCTGGTCGGCTACAGCATCGATTGGTTAGTCAGTTTGGGCTTATATGAATAAGTTAGTTCAGATCTGAACTGTAAAATGCAAAAGTCACAAAACTTCATATTCTGCAGGGTGAAAATGAGTGTTTGCCAACATGAGCCAGTTAGCTACAGTTAAGATACCTTCAGATATCAGTGTGCTGTCTGATACCGTGGACAGGGGCCATTCTGCAGGTGAACCTGAGGTGCAGAAGGTGAGAGCTGCCAAACTGGCTAATATCAAAATACACTGATATGAAGACCATAGTCTCATCCTGTGTCATCTGAATATCTGTATAACTTAAAAATTCCAGATATCATCCAGCCCTAAACAATGAATAAATGATCTTATTTTCTCAAAAAAGTCTCATATCTTGTTTTGTCAGAGAAAAGCATTAAAAGGAGACATTAGAGAGGCTAAAACAAAAGGCTGACTTTTTGATATGGTTTGATATGGTTTCAGACAGATTGTCGTGGTATTTGTGTTACTTATGCTTGAGGTTTGGGGAACATGTTTGGGTTGGTTAAGGTTAGAGTCTCTATGTGTGGTGAAGCTGTGTGTGTCTGAGTGTGAGTGTGATCCAGGTGGCACAATCCTTCCCGGTTAAGTTACGGCTGCACTTCTACACCCTCGTTTGACGCCATTCGCTCCGCGTGGTAATACCAGTTCAAGTTGCATTTGTGCTTTGTGTGTGTGTGTGTGTGTGTGTGTGTTTTCAGTCGTATTGAAGTAAATCCAGCACAGCCACCTTCAGTCCACACATACAGTGTTTTTACTGTTTGGCGTTGTTTAGTAGTTTACATATGCCTGTGGATTTCAATATTTCTGTTTGCTAGTGACATCTTTATGAAGCCGAGCTGGTCAGAACAGGAAGTTGGTGTTTCGATCTGGACTGTATCATCCAATAAAATTAGATTTATTTTATATAATTTAATCCAGTTCCCTGTGACTGTAAATGACACAAACAAATCTCTAGTCCTACTTAGATAATTCATTTTATTTAACATTCAGTGAAAGCTCCAAAATACAGATATTAAATTGAAGGAAATAAAGTTAAGCAGCTGAACTGGGCTTTTGACCTGCAGTCAAAATATAAAACGGTTGTAATTCAGTAGAACAGAGAGGACAGTGGTCCGACTTCACTGTAGGCTGAAGGTCGACTCGTTAAAGGACCTTTGTTTCTGATATTTCTGATGTTTTGGCTCTGTGAGCTACAGAAAGTCATTTTCAGCCTGTCTTATTATCATCTTTGTCTTTTCATGCCTGAATTCATATCCAGTCAATGTCTAACCCTAATATAGGGTGGAGTTAGGTAAACAGAGGTGATTCATTTTTCATTAGAAGATACTAAATTAACAAGTCTTGAAAAACACAGTATAATTGGTTGTGATCAATATACAACCATTGTCAGGTGGTGGAACAAGTAGAGGATCAATACTCCTCACAATATTGCAGTAATGGCTCTAGAAATTACTACAAAAAGAATGTTCTGAAAGCCAAAGGTTTATGTAGCCGGTTTATCATCCTGACTTTAGTTTTGCTCAGCCGCCTCGTTGGTTTATCGTGACATTTTGGTTCTGTGGAGCAGGGAGAACTGTACATGTTCATTTAAAGTTTGAACATCACTAATGAAGTTCCAGAAGAAGAAGAAGAAGAGGGAAGCCAGACACCCTTTACAGGAAGCTCATTTACAGTCGGTGGAAATTAGTTTCCTGGGCTCTCCCTTAGAGCTAGGGTGAGGACCTCGATAATTCACAAGGAGCTCAGAGTAGAGCCACTGCTCCTTCACACTGAAAGGAGCCAGTTGAGGTGGATCAGCATCTGACCAGGATGCCTCCTGGGTGGGTGTTTCTTGTGCAACTGGTAGAAGACACTGAAGCAGACCAGGACACACTGAAGAGGTTATCAGAGTCTCCTCAGGAGAGCTGGAGGAGGTGTCTGCGGAGAGTGAGGTCTGGGGACCTCTTCTTGGAGTACTCTCCCATGATCCAGACCAGGATAAGTGGCAGAAAATGGATGGATGGATGGATGGATGGAGGCTGCAGAATCTGGTATTCTCTTTCAGAAAGTTTGCAACAAGATAAACTATAAATAAATAAAAATGAAAAATGAAAACAAACGTTTAGCACCACCAAAAAAAAGATTAATGTTGTATTGCTCATCAGATGCACATTATGTCAGCATATACTTTAAATCAAGTATTTATACCTCTTATCTGGGTCCCCGTCTTGGTGGCAGCAGTCTAACCAGAGACTCCCAGACCTCCCTCTCCCCGACCACCTCCTCCAGGTCTTCTCTGGGGACATTGAGATGATCCCAATCCCATAATCTCTTCAGCGTGTTCTGGAGATACAAGTATACCTGTCCCTGCTCACTGCGGGCAACTCAAAAGTGGAATAAAGTCCAGGCCTTCTCCAGGAGACTGGTTCTAGAACCCGAGCTTTATGTTGAGGTGAACCCAACTAAACCTCCCACAGAAGCTCGGGCTCCTTCTCCAGAGAGAGGACGCTCCAAGTCCCTAAAGTCAGTCCCTACAGCCACCATGTGGTGAGCTCACCGGAGGGTGGACCCATGTAGTTTTGTTTGGGCTGAGCCTGGCCGGGCCCCTTGGGCTGGGTCCTGGAACTAGATGTTCCCTGACGAGCCCTTCCCCTTGGTTCCAGGATCTGAGCCAGGGTTCTAGGCTCTTTATTGTTCTCTTCATAGTGACTCTTTTAAATCACACATAGTTTGGTCCCTTATCCAGGTGAGATGTCCTCAGCAACATAGCACCTAGGATCACTCGGACAGGTAAAACTGTCCAACACAGCAGGGTGGTGATTCATGGAGGGGCACATATTTATAGTATATTGTATTTATTATCTGTGTGTATACAGAAGATATAAGTAATACACATGCATTCACACTTTCATAAAGCTGCCTATGCTACCATTTTAATTCTCCAAAGCAAGACTGAAGCTTTCACATGTTGCTACTTTTGGTCCAGAAATGGTTTCATTTTAACAAACAGAAAAGCCTTTAGACACCACATAGACACATTCCTGTTTCATAAATGAATAATGCTTGCAATATATATTTACACCACCCTGTTGGTTTCACAGCTATAGAAATGCAGCATATTGCAGACATAGAATCTTTTTTACTCGTGTTCCCGTGCTCTTGGTTTATTACCTCCTGGAAGATGCTGTGCACACAGGAGTATAGTTTTCATGATTACCCCCACCTTCATTGGAAACCTTTGGCTGAACCTCATGAGACCTGAGCCGGCTCCACTCACACAGTTTAACAGAGACAGATGAACCCTCCACCCCTATGATGCTCCTTCAGTCACTCTTGAGTTTTCTGGTCTTCTTTGTGTCTCTGCTGTTTCTGCACATTTTGTTTGCTCCTTCCCTCACATTTTCTTTTTCTGTTTCTTTCTTTATGTGACAAATTTGTCCTTTTCAGCAATATTTCTGTTTCTTCAAATGTATGAACCAGATACCTTGTATGTGCACAGAAAGCTCTGTCATAACCTAGTTTAAGCTTTGTTTAATGAAGTGTTAAAGAAATGCCAGTGATTTAAATGCTGCTGCTTATTTAGCTGGTTTATCATTGTGGCAGAACAGGAGCACCGGTTACAGATGAGCATCCAGGTGTTGCATCATACAGTGAATAAAATGATCAGTCCTATCACAGAAACACCTGTGGGTGATATAGAAAATCAGCTTTGTAGGCTCACAGCGTAATTCTACCACGCTCTGACACTTAAACGTTAGAGTCAGTGGTCCACACTCTTCAACGGCCAAACAAAGCCTCCTTTTTGTGCCACAGGACATACTGACCCTAGGAAGAGTTGCAGGCTGTGCAGCGGTTTTGAAATTGCAGGTCATGTGACACACTGGTGCCCAAAAATTTTTTTGTAAAATCACACATATTCAACATTTGCTCTTTGCTTCAGGCCACTATGGCAGCTAAAAATGTTAAAGAAACAAAAGGTTCGACTTGGACGTTATTCTTGTGCATTTTGTTCATTCTGGAACTCAAACAGTTAACAGCTTACTGATCACTGTTTGGACGTGTGTTGCTGTATGAAAAAAGTGAATATCTGGAAAACATGACCGCCATCTTTAAATATGCTATTCAGTTCACTTTCACATAACTTTTTATCAGCCTCTGAAAGTGTCTTATGATGTTCACATTTTGCAAACATTTGATCTGAAAGTCTGATAGTAGACTACATTACCAGAACCCTGGTCCTCTTTGAAAAATGATGTTTCACAGAATAACATAAGCCAGTATATGAAGTTATTACAGACCTTATTATTGACATGAATTTTCGGGTCAGACTGAAGTAAAATTAAGTTGGGGCTTGTATTTGGTATTTGCTGAGCTGGGTTCTTTCTGTGTGGAGTCAGTGTTCCCCCTGTGTCCCCCGTCTCTCCAGGTACTCCTCCCACAGTCCAAACACATGCATGTTAGGTTACCTGGTGATTCTGAACTGGCCGTAGGTGTGAATGCAAATTAGTTCATGATAGAGCTGGAAGATTAATTGAATTTTGATTTATGATTTTGGTCCATCGATTGTTAATATGATTACTTTCTTTGCACTCATTTTTGCTATGAAGTGTTTTTTTTTTTTTTTTTAAATGGCGTTGTAAATGAAGCGCACCCCTTTCCTGTCTCTTCCAGCGAGGTGTTTTTGTGCCGTCCCAAAAGCTCGAACTTGCTGAGCCAAATGATTGACCTTTCAGTCAATGAGAACTATGCAGAGGAAGTTAAACTCTCGAGGTTTCTGTAGGTGAACCTGCAGAAGAATCATTAGCAGTTACCTGCTGCTGCTTCGCTCAGGATTTCTCACCAGGTCCACCTTTGGCAACACGCAACAGATGACTCCTTGCAGGATGACCCCACCTCCTCCACCTCTTTTTCTATTTGTTTGTTTGCTTGCCTTTCATTTGAATTATAGTTAAAGTTTAAGGAATTCCCCTGTAAAAAAAGACATGTTTTTAGGTTGAATAACTGCATTATGTTAAAGTTATATTAAATAATAGTGATTACAGTATTGACTACAATGGAGCAGCCTCAGTACATGGAGTAAAGTGTTGTATGAACATGTGTGGAAAAGGTTAACTGTGGCTTTGATTGGTGTTTAAGACTAGAAGCACACTATAGAAATGCCAGTTCATTGCTCAGTGTGGCCTGAACTCACCCAGCCATTGATTCCTCAGACAGCTGCACTTATTTTGTCAAATTTAAATTTTTTAAGCATGTAGAGCAGAGTGGAGTTAAAGTAGTCCCGTGACGAGAATATCACATCAAAACAGAAACGCATCAAAACAGAAACGCATCAAAACAGCTCCAATCCGACTGTGAACGTAAGGGGCAGCTTGTGGCTGAACTTCAAATATTTTATAAGATTCAGTCTGCTGGCTGCTTTCGTAACGGATGCAGGGACTGATAGTAACTTACTCCATACAAGTAAACGCTGACATTTTCTCCTGTCATCAGTGCCTGTGTTTACATCTGTGTACATTAACTGCGTAGTTGGCTCTCCACCGGTTCAGGGCTGTAATTTTAAACCGTTATGTGCAGTTTTGATACCCTGTGCTGAGTCTCTCATTCATGTTGTCATGAATAAAGCTCTTAGCAGAATATTTCTGTCCACTTGTGATGTCCCACCCACTGCTTCAACAGCCTGCCAGCTACAAACCAAAGTGGCTTTCCTGGCTCCTCTGCCTCAGCCAATTGTCAGTGCTTCTGTTGGTATCGTAATGCTGTGTAAGGGCTAACCTTTAATGTTATGTAGCTTCAGAAATAAGCCCAGCATCTTAACAGTGTGTCTTAATACTGGAATCTGAGCTTACCTGGGCTGCTGTCTTTTCACATATGAACTCAAAATGAGTTTCTCTGAGAAATTCATCAATTTACTATATTGTCTTATTTTAATTCTTTCTTGCTCATCAGCCCCTTTTTCCATTTTTTAAATTTTACCTCAGATTTTCTTCACTTCACTCCATCAGCTTCTCACACCGTCTTAATTCTCCTTGTATTTCTTCTCTCTCTGCTTCGTGTGACTGGATGAGAGCTGACAGACTCCAGTAAACCCTCTTAGCCGCCTCACCCATTAGCTCTGTCATGCGTTCAGCTCACCTCACCTCCCCGACTGCGACTATTATAGAGTCGGCAGGCCCAGTGCGACCTGAAGACAGTGCCAAGGAGTTTTCTGACTCATGGCAAATCAGTGATGATATAATAATGGATTAATGACCACTGGGTCACACTAGTGCCTGTGCTGTACATGTATAGGAAAATAATGGGCCATTAGTATGTGAGATAATGTTTGACTTCAAAAATTCCTGAACATGGATGTTTTTGTAATTAAATTTTTCTTCTCTGAAGGTGAAGAACAGCAGAATGAAACATGAGTAAAACACATCATGACAGAAGAATACATAATGTCCAGAATTTGTGAGGCAAACAGCAGCTCAATGGTGCAGTTTTCTCACATTTTTTTCATTGTTATCCAGGTCGTGGCACCAGTGAAGGTGAAGAGTACATATCTCTAATTGGTATGTGATGAGTGTGACCATGATGCTGTTGTCCAGTGTGAGCCATTTCTTGCTGTTGGAGAACTAGGATTATGTTGGGATTATGTACATTGATCTTTATTTTTAGATTTCACTACACAAGCACTGCATGCCTTGCTTGCTCTGACGGTACGCCACTGGGTTAACGCCACTGGGTTAACGCCACTGGGTGACCCTCTAACATATTTACTACCAGGTCATATGTCAATCAGCGGTATTCTTCACTCTTATTGGTTGTCTCTTCAGTCGCTTGCCTGAAAGTTTATCTCGGGTCCCGCCCACTTCGCGATGTCAGCAGTTTTTTGCCTGTAGTCACTTGAAGCCGCCAAATATCCTTTACTTTCTATGGTCTCCAGTCGCCATGTTGCCGCAACTCGCCTCCAGTGTGTACGCAGGTTGAGAGTTCTGAAAGAGAGGAAATCTGATGAACCACAACACCTAAATTTAGCTAAAAAACTCCTGTGAAGTGTCAATCATAAATTAGTTTTAATTTAAAGATCACAAATAGCTCTTTCAAACTCTGTATGACCATTTCAGATTTGTAAATTTATATTTTCTTCATCTCTTTCTGCTCCTCTTCTTCATGTGTCTCCTCCACCACTGCTCTCTCCTCCCTCATCTCCACCTCATCCTCTTCCTAAGTTTCAGTTTATCTAAGTTTCATGAACGTTTATTTCCCACATTTAAGAATGAACCAGACTGCTTATTTGGCCTCTCCTGAAGGTTTATCTCTCTCTGATTGGTTTATTTTGGTTTTCCAGCCTAATCATGCCCTCCTTCTCTTTGGACCTCAGCTACGAAATTCCAAATTCAGCACTTGGGATCAACTCCACATCTTTTATCTGCTTAGTTTGTCAGAATAATGAGGGAACAGGCCTCACCTGGCCTGAAACTGCTGTCAGCTATCTGTCCAATGACTTTTGAGCCTCTGAAAAAGGAGGACTGTGTATTACTGAACAGTTACTGCAGTACTTTTGTCAAACCTCTTGAATTAAAGCTGAAAGTCTGCACTTCACTCACATCTGTTTGAGTTGGTGTACAGAGGCAAAACTACAAAGAAGTGTGTCATTGTCCAGATACTTTTGGAACTGACTGTATATTAAGCGAATACATAGCAGAGGAACACGTGCAGAGGCGTTTTTAGGGGTTTTTTCTCTGGTTTCTGGCAGCTGATGTTATTGTCTTCTAAAAGCTGAGAATTACTTTATTACTGCTACTACTACTGCTACTAAACTCAAGGTTTGTTATTGTGTCTTTTCTGTATTTGGGAAGTCTACATCAAGGATTGAAGCTAGGTTTGTGAATCTAGCAGCTTTACTCTGAGCTTTTCTCTCTGAGGGGTTGCTGTGTGCAGTCAGTGAAACTAGCTGATTCCTCCTAATAGGCTGGCTGCCTGTTAAACAACATCTTTATTTCTGTGTCTTCATGTGTTTATTACAGATGGTCTGTTTGGGCATAGAGGATTTGGACTTGTTGCAAAGCACTGAGCTGGATTCAGTTACTGATGGGTAATGTATCTAACTACTTCTGTTGTTAGGTTGCTATAAGTTGTTAGGAAAGCATTTTTATGTCCATGTCTATGGCTATTTGTAGACATACAACCTGTCTACAGATGAATGAATGGGTCCCATTAAAACACCAGAATGTGTTAAAGTTGGTACTTGCCAAGCCGACAGCTGCCCTGACTATTCAGAGGAGATGAGGGACATGCTGTAATGGATATGCTGTACTGTAGAGATTCTGCACATTTTACTGTCATACTTTCTGATCCAGGCCCAAAGGTGGGTGGCAGGTGGAGCCAAACACTGTGTGTATGTCTGTGTGAGACTTTGGCAGTGAATCAGTTGATGCTCTGTCTATGCATCCATTTATCTGTTTCTTTACATGTGTAGGTAGCATGGCTGCAGTGCAGGGTTTCAGAAATGTTGTAAAGTTAATAAAGAGGTCTTCATTTATATTTAGTACACCAGGATTTCAAAATGAGTCTCATACTGTATATGATGTTTTCTCTGTCTTGTTTCCAGGTATTAAGGACAGGAATTTCATTTTCTCTGACTCAGGATAGATTATATATATGAAATGCCATAGATTTAATATGCTTTCCTGTTATTTGGTTTTTAAGCCAGGGTCCATCTTATCCAAATATGTAGATATTTAGAGCTTAAACCTACAATCAAAGCAGGTTTTAAGTCCTCGTGTGTGCGCATGCTTTTCTCTTCACATGTGAATGGAATATGTACCATTTGGAGGGCCCTTCCTCCGTACTATCACTTACATACAAAAACACAAAAAATACAAAGTGCGTCCAAACATTCATGCATGCAGATTGTTACATACACAGATCAGCCACAACATTAAAACCAGTGGCTCAGCACTGTGTGGATCCCCCTCTAAACACCAGAACAGCTGTGATCAGACCTCTGTTGGTTCCTGTAATTTCTGGCACTGGGTTAATGCCTTGGCTCTTTCTCCAGTTCTTTGAGCCATTATTGATGATCTTTTTGCAGTTTGGGTTTTATTTCAGATGAGATGAGCAAACTGACCCTTAGAAACTCGCCTTTTCTTTCCTGATTGCAAGATGAAGTTATTCTTTGTCTGAGAGTCTTTTTTTTTTTATTTAAAAAAATAATACCTGATCTCATTCATGATTGTACAGACATTGCCTAATTATACATAATAAAGTACTTTTTGAGGGCTGTATCCTCATCCTTAGTCTGTAATCCTCTTTATTTCTATATTTTCATTCCTGTAGCATTTCAACTTGATGATGACACAAAGAGGCTGTGATCTTTTTGTACTGGTCAGACATTTTTCTGAGGAATATATGTCTACAAATTCCCAACAGCGCATATTGTTTCTGAACAGAGTGAGTGTGAGTCTGAGGCTTCTGTGCGAGCCTCATAGTTTAAGAGAGGCTGCATTGTGTTGTTCAGATGGATCACAGATTAAAGAGAAAACCCTGAACCTTTGACCCCCACAGTGAGGCTCTGTTTTGCTGTGGGGGCATTTCTTTGGCACAGTTTGGGTCCGCTTGTCCTCGTAGAGCGAAGGGTCACTGCAGCTCAATACACAGTCATTGATTATGCTGTAATAAATCACTGATGGGAGTCTCCTCTACGCTGACGAGGAGGGGACTGAAAATTATTTGAATCATATGCAAGAAAATAAGATGGTAAAATTATTAAAATAGAAGCTTTCTGTGCATCTAAAACTCTCCTGGACACTCGAACAAGTCAGATCCAACATTCTGTATAACAACCAATCAATATAAAATGTTTCATGTAAATATTAGAACTGTTCAGTAACTGAGGATAAGATTTCCAAATATTATATTGGTAACTGCAGCTCCATGCAGCCAAATGGAGACTGGGCTAACTTTCTGGGCATGCTAGCAGTGTTTGTGCTGTTAAACATTTGCAACATACTACATGTGTTGCAGATGTGATGTAAATCAATGTTTGCACATGTGTTTGGTTGGTATAAGTAGATTATGTGCACCAGCTTTATTCTGGGTGCCTCCAAACTGGGAATACTTCATGTTACTACCAAAACTGGAGAGAAACAAAGTCTTTGTGTGTGTGTGTGTTTTAGTTACATGTTCCTCTTGTGTTTAATTGTGAGATAAAAATAATGCACTCATCCTGCATAATACAAATATTTTATCTTTTGTGTAGCGCTGTAAGCTGAGCCGTGTTTGTTAGCATGTGTAATGTAGATTACGAGGATTTTGTTCATTCTGCCGTTGGCTCTGTGCAGAGGATTGTCAGCTTTAAATGTCCACATGATCAACCAGTTTTGACAGCTACCCGTACGGCTGAAGCATAATGAGTTTTGTTATTCGGGGGTAAATCTGTGGGTCGTGATCCTCCTCCAGGCTGACCTTCACCGCCCCCCCTCTGTTCATCCCACCTGCACGTCAGTGGACATTTACAGGCTGCCCTCCATTTTTGCTGAATTCTGCAAAGTGGAAATGAATAGAAAAGAATTACGCCATGATGCATTATTATTATTTTAGGAAGTTGTCGTCTATCTTGAAATTTTCATTATTAATTGATGCTGCACCTCGAGCCTTAGTGATTTTATTTGTCTGAGAGTGTCGTGATACTCCAAAGCTCAGGCGTTTTCCAAAATATAAGACAAATGATGTACTACTTTACATCAGCTGAGCGTTTATTGTAGTGTAATTTAAAAACGAAAACTTTGAGTAATTTGATCTGCAGCTGCAGGTAAACAGAACTGCTGAACTCTTTGGAGTTAGTGTGATATCTTCTAAATTCAAAATTGTTCACCTCAAATCTAAAGCTGCACACACAGCCTGGAGTCATTCATCAGTGGACTTCAAATGTCAAAGAAAATTGTTGCATTTGCATAATCCTGATGTGGTTTAACTAGCCTGTGTTAATGTGATCTACTGAGCCCGTTAATGGCAGGACTTGTGTGATAGTTGTAATTAAAAGTTCATGCTTTAATAATGTAAATCATTATGTTAATTTTTTTTAAATTGTCATCTTCTGTCTGCAGGGACTCTCAGCATTTATGGTCACATGAATGTCAGCGCTGCAGGCCAGATGCCGGCGATGGCGGAGCTCGGTGGTGAGAGGTGAGATATAATCAGCTTTTATAGAGAATAATCACAGTATCAGTGAATAGACACTTCCTGGCAGTGGTCACACTGATTAACACACATCACAAAATCCACTTTTTAGATAGTTTCTTTTCAGGAGATATCTCAGTCAAACAAACTGATGACATTTTCACTGTTTAGCGTGCAGATATGACTGTTGCATGTGATGTAAGCAGCCCAGGGTAGGACTAGTTGGTGGTTCAGTCCCCCTCTAGGTAAAGATGCCATTTCTGGATGCTTCTTTGTTAGAACGTGATTTACAACAAGACTTAAGGATGAGTTTGAGCTTTAAGCTTTCACTTAATTTTTCCCAGGCAGGTTTATACACAAGCTTAAGCACACTGATTAACACCACACACACTTCACGAGTTTTCATGTTGTGCACACTGTTCTGTGATGTCTCCAGCCCTTCTGCATGTGGAAAACCTGAGGCAAGGGTAAAGGAGCAGAACTAAACAGGCATCACTGACAGCAGATATGATATTGATCAGATCAGACACAGCATGAAAAGAGGAGCTCAGGCAGAGGTGGGTTCCAAAGCAGCTTGCAAATGTGCAGCGTGTGCAGGCAGGCTAAAGCAGCTTAACTCGTGTGCCCTGTGTTCGCTCTGCTAACTGGATATGTAGATGAGCATCAGCTGAGGCTAATTCTAAGAGAATTACACACTGAGATTCAGTCCAAGGCTTGCCTGAATTAACCCTATTTTTAATAATACTGAGACAACACGCTGCAAAAGATAATTGGGTACAAGTGACTAAATGCATCCACAAAATAATTAATATCATTTACAACATGACCACCAGTCACGATGCCTGTAAGTCATGCTGAGCCTGAAGAGTTCATCCACGCACTGGTTTCTGTTATGTAAAAGTCATAAACCAGTCAAAAAGCATTCAGATCAAACATATTTTGACAGCCCTGGTTTCTGCTTCAAGGCCGTTCTCATCTTCACATGTTCAGTTCAGCTGAGGAAACAGCAGCCAGCCAGTAACTTCTCCCTGCCTCTGTAGTTGTCTTTCCCTCGGGCTTGTGGGTTTGATTAAAACACTGATCCTGCTGAAACTGTTGGGTGGTCTTTTTTTTTGCCTGCCTTGGGATGCAAAAAGAGTCTTTTTCCTCTCCGTGGTTAACAGCTTTTAGCCTGGAGGGTGAGAGAGAGATGGGAGGTTTTTTTTTTAAATCATCGCTGTGAAGGCTCACTTTTTTCTGACTGATCCACAGACTGACATTTGAAGAGAAAAAGATCCACAGAATGAAAGAGATGCAGATAAAAGACAGACATACAATACTCCAAGAAGGCAGAGATGGGAGAATATAAAAGCTGAACCAAAGACAGGAGCACAGAATGAAATTAAAACTGATGTGTTTGTATCTCTACACTAAATATTTTCCCAAGATAAGAAAAAATCTTTTATTTATGGACATTTCTCTTCCTTACTTCCTGTGATTCGTGTTTATGGTCAAAAGATTTTCTATGGTAACAGTGTGCTAAGAGCACTTTTAAGGGGACCTGTTCTGCTTTTTATCTCCTGTTCCAGTGCTGGATGTTCATATTAAACATGAAGTTTCTAATAATCCCTGTGAGCACAAAGCTCAGGCTGCACACTGCTCTAAACACTCAGTTTATCACAGTTTTTTAAACTCTTGACTCTGTATGTCAGGCACAGAAGCCCCACCCATCTGCTGTTTGAACCTTCTGTTTGTGAAGGTCAGCGAATCAGAAGAAAGTTAGAGGGAGCATTAAACTGTACGGAGACTGATGAGATGTATTGGTCGTGCCTCACGTTGTTATCATGTTCAGATATTTTCTGCATGTCAACAAGAAATCAGACAGTGTAACTATGAGTGCTGATCTCAAGATGCACAAAGAAAGAAAAGAAACTGATGAAGACAGAAATACTATCGATGCATTTGCATTTCTTTCACTTCATCATCATAACAGCATAAAATGCAAAGTGTGGATCACACATTAATGTTTACCACTCAGCCAGAGGCCTATCACTCCAGTCCAAGCTTTTTTATTCTTAAAACAGGCAAACTTATTGATGGTATCTGAGGAAGTTAGAGGAAGTGCAGGTTTAAGGAAGAATTAAAATTAGGCGGTTGATGTGGGTGGCTATGGTAGTTAGTCAAGCTTGTGTATGAGGTAGTACTACGTGACCTAGTTTTGTACTGCGTAGTTATGAATGAGATCGTGTCACGTGATGACTGTCTCCAGCAGCCTTTGGAGAAATCTAATGGCTTCAGCGTGTTACAGTGATTCATGATGTAGTGTAACTCAGGCCCACGCAGCACCCTACATACATAGCATGTCCCAGTATATGTAACGCGTGGTCACATGTATGTTGTGACACACATTAGTCAAAAGTGGTAGACAAGTGACTCACATCCATGCATAAAACTGGTAAAATATTATTACATGTGCCATTCAGAGTAAAAATGAACAGAATCCCTCTTTCTTTTTGATTTCCTGTCTCCACCTGAAAGACTGATGAGAAGTCTGAGGGATGGGACTTAAGAAGGAATCACATTAGGAAAAATCAAAACTTTAAAGGTGGTCCATGTTCTAATCTTTTCCAGCCTCAGCTTTGAGTCTTTATCCATCATCCTAAAGAGCACGCTCAGTCACAGATCCACGCATAAATTAGAAAACGTGCATCTGTACTGAGAGGGAGAAAATGTTTCATCTCCACATTTTTTTGCTGGAGATGCTGCTGCTGTTGGGAAAGATGTTTGTCACTCTGCATGGCGTTGAGTTTATGTATTAAGGACGATTTAGTTTCAGGTCCTGTGCCAGATGTGGTCTGCTTACCTGCCGGAGATCTTAAATTTTACTCGTGAACAGGATGTGAAGTTGTGAAGATAATTTGGCAGGTTTTTGCTGGCAGCTCAGCATCACCATAGATTAATGTGGAAACACTAATGTGAGACTTTGGTGTAAAACGGTGGAAACATCAGAACAGGAAGCCTTTCATGATTTTTGTTAACAGAGCCTTATTGTTTTTCTTGTGTTTAATTTCTGTTTGTTTTTTCATGATAACTGACAGAATCTTTAAAAAACACCGTGCTATAACCTGTACGATTATTTCACCAAATGAAACACATGAAATTAAAACTTATGTTTCGTCAGGACAACATTGCATGGACTATTTTTTTAGTCTATTTTAAGACTATTTTAGATTATTTTTACCTTTAATGAAGGGTCTGCCCCTCATATGGATATGTATGTGTTACTCATCATATGATGCATCTTTATGTTGTAGAGAGACATAATGTATTTACTGGGCTCAGTATGGTCGGGTATTGGTTTAACCTTGTGTGTGTGTGTGTGCGTGTGTGTGCGTGTGTGTGTGTGTGTGTGTGTGTGTGCGTGTGTGTGCGCGCGTGCGTGTGCGTGCGGTTCATTCTGGCAAAATGTGGCCTGAGCAGCTCCTGAGGCTGGAACCTCCACAGAGACAGTTTGAGTACTTCAGCAGGTGTTTATATGTCCGTCTTTCTGTCTTTGGACAGATTTTGTCACTTACATGTCATTTTGACATGTAAGAAGCAGGCAGAAAAGTGGACGTGACGTGATGTTTTTTGGCAATTAGACTCTAATGAGAAACAACATCAGAGAGTGGTGCCCCAGATGAAGGTAGGAGATCCTGACTGGAATCCCAGGAGTGTAGATTCTGGTGGTGGTGGAGCACATTCAGCAGATGGCTGGTGCATACTTGGAGAACTGGAGGAAGAAAGGGATCCACAACAGACAGGCTGAATGGTCTAGCAATAGATTAGAGTGAATGAAAAGAGCAGGGACAAGAGTTGAATTAGGCCAGAGATCATTGGAAAAGAGGAGCACTGGCACTGTGAATGAGGTGATTTGGTGATCACAGGAACCATCCAGATCATCAAGAAGAACAAAGAGAGAACTTAAAAAACAGATCTTAATTTTAACAGTAAACGTTATTACAGAAAGCTGTTAGAATACAGTCGAGTACAGCGAAGCATCCAGCATCTTCTTCACCATCAGTTACTACTTCACTCTCATAGTTTTTTCATATAAACACAAAAACATTCATGTGATTTTTTGCATGTTGAGCTGGTTCAGAGTTGGGGTCCTATAATCACTGATATGTATCCTCGGGTTTCCCTGAAGCGTTTCAGATGGTTTTGATTGGTGGACACAGTAAAGACACAGACTGTAAAGAGTGTGATATGATCCATTTTCCAAGTCACACATTTTTTTATGTAATAATGTTGCGTAGGTATGTGCAGATGGTTCAGAGTCACTTAGCCTCAGATTTTGTTTGTCGTCCCAATCGTTTGTCACCTTCAGTTCACAAGTACATTACACCACATGCATAATCAAAATTATACAACCCTGCAAAGTAAGAAGGGCTTTATACATTAAAGGCTTTACTGTGATCAACATTTTTTTTAGGATTCTGTTCAATCATTTAATATAACATTTTTAAAAATACTAACTAGCATGTTAAAGCTAACAGATTCTCAAACAGCAATAACTTTCATGTTACCAGAAGTTACCGTTCCTCACAATAACATTTCCACTGGTAGCAGTTTAGAATGACCATCATTCATAAATGATAAATTGATTGGTAATAGTTCATTTTAGCTAATAGTTTTTATTGCTAACAAGCAATTAAATGATAATAATGATTAGTAATTGGTTAATATTTGGTTAGAAAACATATCTGAATTCTACAGTGATTATTTGGATGGTTATTATAAAATTGTAACTGATTTTTTTTCCTAGCACTTGTGTTTAAAGCGTTTGCGCAGGCAGGTCATTTCCTTACTCTCACTTTCACTCAGTGTTCGGTTCAGTATACGCAACAAACCTGCAGGTGAGGCTAACGAAGAGTTTGGGTGAAAATATGATGACTTGGTAGTGCTGCGTGTCACTAATGCTAAAGGACACCATGTGGGTGTCTCTGCACATTGTTGATTTCAGCTTTCCTTAAACATCAGCATTTGAAACTGAGTACGAGGACGGCTCGAAACCTTTATCACAAACATGTCTGTGTGTTATCATCTATTATCAGTTATGTTATTATACATAAACCTCATATAATTGCTTAAATGTATAATTTTCATATCTAATCGCATAAATAAATAGAAATTATAGTGTTAGTATCCATCCATCCATTTCCTGCTGCTTATCTGGGTCCGGGTCATGGGATCGGCAGTCTTAGCAGAGACGCCCTGATCTCCCTCTCTCTGGCTACCTCCTGCAGCTCTTCAGGGGGGACACCAAGAGGACTTCCAAACCAGCCAAGAGACATAGTCTGTGTCCTGGGTCTCCTCCCAGTGGGACATGCCCAAAACACCTCACCTAGGAGGCATCCAGGAGGCTTTCTGGTCAGATTCCAAACCTCTTCAACTGGCTCCTTTAGATGTGAAGGAGTATCGGCTTTACTCTGAGCTCCTCACTGTATCTCTAAGGGAGAGCCCAGACACTCTTTAGAGGAAACTCATTTCTGCTGCTTGTATCCACGATCTCTTTCTTTTGGTCACCACTCAGAGCTCGTGGTCATAGGTGAGGGTAGGAACGTAGATCGACTGATAAATCTACAGCTTTGCTTTCACACTCAGCTCTCTCTTCACCACAACAGAGCACTACAGAGTCTGCATCACTGCCGACGCTGCACCAATCCATCAGTCAATCTCCTGCTCCACTCTCCCCTCGTGAAGAGGAGATACTTAAACTCCTCCACCTGGGGCAGAAATTCCTCCCCGACCTGGAGTGGGGACTCAACCATTTTCCGGCTGAGAAACATGGCCTCAGTGTTGGAGGTGCTAACTGTTCCTGCTGCTTCACACTTGGCTGCAAACTGCCCCAGCACAAGCTGGAGGTTCGTCACTCAATATTGATAGATACGTTGGCGTTAATGATGATTTAGAAATATTATTCATTGTCCTTCTGTTGCTTATATAACAGCAAAATAATTATTTACTAACATTTATTTATGAATTTACACTTTCTGAGTGATTATTGTAGTGCGGGCTTTTCCTTTCCCCTGCCCCACAGCGACCGCCTGAGCGGTATGATACAGTATCGTGTTTTATGTGGTGGACGGCTGCTGGTTGTTACTGCAGAGAGAGTCGGTGCACACTCAGCCGTGGCTGCTCAGGAACAGGGAAGCCGTCTGACACAGCTGTTACTGTGGCTGCAGTCGCTGTTTGTGTTTTGGTTGTTCTGCCTGTGACACAGCAGGTTTAATACTGACACACACTCAGTGGTGTGTGTGCGCAGTAATGGTTGTCCTGGTTGGAGTGTTGTATTGAAGCTGCTGTACTCCTGAACTCCTGCAATGTGTTGGTAATACATTCGACATATAAGGTCTGCAGGTTGTAATAATAGCTGGAAACATCCAGAGCACCACAGATTGAACCACAGCAGCAGCAGAACCGTCCAATGAGTGTCCAAGCACAGCTTCAGTCACAACAGCCGCGCTCCTAACCCGTGGCGTTACTGATGGAGTCTCTGCACTCAGTAACAAGAACCAAACGCAATAAAAGTGTTTTTCTCCATTGGTTCATTTTTTTTTTTAAATTAAATCATATTTATAAATAAGCAGTCACCTCAAGGTGCTTTATATTGTAAGGTAAAGACCCTACAGTACCAAAGAGAAAACCCCAACAATCAGATGACCTCGAATAACTTAACAGGATTAGAAGCCTGTAACAGTTGTTGCAAAGAACCTTTCAGAGACTCTGAGGCCCACAGATGATGTTTTCAGATGGTTATTTCCATCACCAGAATGTCTTGAAGGTTAAGAGGACTGAATCTTTTTGATTGCAGCCGAGTTAACATCGAACACAGATCTGTGTTTTTAGTGTATGTATTCCATGTATCAAGGGTGTGATGCTGCTTTTACTCTCTTTGCAGTTTGATTTTGTAAAGTACCTCGTCTGCTGAAACCATGTGTACATGTGACAAAGTGTCCTTAAATGCACTGATTTGTGATTATTAAGAAATGAAGATCAATGCTGAGAGTTTGTAGAATTGAAACAGTGTGTCTACAATGATGATGATGATGATGATGATAATAATTTGATTTGTATATCACTTTTTAAAACACACTTTTGCAAAGTGCTTCACAATTTGGATAAAAACATACATTAAAGAAGTGCTCAGAATCCAACATACAGGACATACAAACATACATGCAAGGATAGGTCCACAAGTTTTTGGACAGTTTCATTTAATATTTATTTTTGCCTCTTTAAATTCAAACAATCGAGATGTGACTGAAGTGCAGACTTTCAGTTTTAATTCAACAGGTTTAACAAAACTGTTTAGGAATTACAGCCATTTTTGTACAGAGTTGAGATATAAAATCCAGTGTTGTGGTGTGCTGAGGCAAAATTACAACAATTATGTCATCATGCAGATACTTATGGACCTAACTGTACATTCATACATGCATAAAAGCAACGGTATGAACCATATAACAATGCAATGTCTGTGACACATGCTGCCATATTTTCAGCCTTATTCTTAAAATTTAGGAGTGAGGAATGAGAAATGGGCAACAAAGTTGCTCAACTTCTGCTATAGGTGCAGAGTTATGCAGACAGTCTTTGGTTTAGTTGTATATCGGCATCTGTGTGCATTTCATCCTGTATTTTAGTGTAATTCTAGGACTTTTGTACCGTGTGAAATCAGTGTTTGGGCCTGCAGCAGTAATCAAACAGTGCTTACTCTGTGAGAAACTCTTTTACTAACTGGAGTGTTGGCAGGAAAAAATGATAACATGCACGTTTCAGTGAAAGTCATTATGGAAACCATAACCTGCCCTTTAATCCTGAAACTTCTGCTCCTGCAAATTTACCTCGTGTGTCAGATCTCTCCTCTGCTGACATTTCACATGTCAAACACATCCTGCAGGGTCATCGCTCATTTGAGGAACTTTTATGCAACCGAGCGCTGTCATCCCAGAACAGGCAGCGGCGTTCGAGCCATAAGTCAATACAACGCAGTCAATCCGACTCGGAGCGCTCGGATATCAATGAGCTTCTCTTTCCTCTCCTCGAATCAGCTTTCTGCCTCTGTCTGCTATTTATTTTCCCTCTCTGCATCACTTCAGGTGTCCTGTGACAGATCCTGTTTTCTGCATGATTGCTTTCAACAGGAGCGTCCAGCTGTAGAGGGCCAAACACAAAGCTGTGAGGTCGCCTCTTCCCGTTCGTGTTGTTACAGTACATTTATCAGTTCAGTTTGTTCCTTCCTTCAGCGTGTAGAGCCATTTGTTCATTTTTAAAAGTTTCAGTCTATTCAGAGGCGTAGCAGGCAAAAGATAACGAGAATGAAGTCACTTGTTCTTTAAATACAACATGACCATTTTTTACTTGTCATTTTCCCGTTGAAATATTGTGGGGGAGACAATAGTTGGCTAGCTGTGGGTTCCCCTAAGGACAGAGTCGAGGTAAATCGCAGTCAACAATATTTATTCTTGCACACCGGGAAAAATTAAACACAAAGCCACGCAATCCTGCTGCTGCCCGGCTGTCACAACTTTAACAAACACAATCAGGTGAGCCGACGTGCCACACTTTTCTTCCAGCACACTAATGCAGATAAAGAACACAAAACACTCTCTGCAGGATCTGCTCCCACTATGCAGCTCAGCTCCAACCGAGCCCCATTCTGCTGTGACTGAATCATTTTTATCATAAAAACAAGCAAAGTTCATGCCTAACGATGCAGGGAGTTAAGTAAACTAAGTTATCAAACACTCAAATCATAAATTGAAATGAAATATTTTACAGTGTCAACATACTGTAAACAAAATAGGTGGCATCATGTGTGCAGAGCAAAAAACTGCACTTAGTATTAATAACATACCAGATCGGTGTGACAACAGGTCCTCATACAAAACAACCAAACAGATCATTTTGCTTTTAAAGAGGACCCATGTGACCTTTCCAAAATGACCCATATCTGCTGCCTCTAGGATTACATAGAGTCTAAATGTGGCAACAGAAAAAAAAATTCAGTCCAGTAAGAAACTCGAGACGTGTGTCCAATATGAACTGTCTAATGTCCAGTAGTCTTTCTTAAGCCTGAAGTCTATACATTATTCTCAGTGAATACTGCATGTTTGCACAGCGTGGTGGCACTGGGAATCCATTCATCATCTATCAGCTGACTCCTATGCATAACTTTGCCGTATTGATTCTTCACTGCTGCTCTGGCAGCAGCTGACAGCACAATTTCACCATATTTTACTGTGTTTCTATCCATCCAGTCAGGCTCGACATGTGCCGTTTGGTGGCTGTGTTGCAGAGTCAGGGCTTGGCAGGCAGCACAGTCACTTTTTTTACAGACTAAATAATTCATTCAGCAACTGCTTATGTAATCTCAATGAGAATCCTTCCATTCATATAAAAAGCACCTGCTGTTGCATGAAAGCTGAGCACACATGTGCACAAACACACACACACACACACACACAAAACATGGCACAAAAACCCAAAAAACAGGATTCCATTCAGCTCAGGCAGGATCACATCAGTGAAGTGAATCACACTAACAATGCTGTCAAAATCTCCAGTGATGAAATCTGTGAAGCAGCTGAATGTGTTTTCCTGCCAGACGGAGACGAGTCTGCAGGAGACGGAGTGTGTGTTGGTGGGCAGAGCGCTCCATTGTAATGTGTTTCCAACCCATTTCCATTCATGCCTGACAAGGTGATTTATCCCACCTGTCACTGATAGCGCTTCCAGGCACACGTCGGTTCAGCCTGCAGAGCCTCCTCCTCCTCTTTAATACTTTCAGAGTACACTTCACAGCTTGAAGCTTTTCTATAGGCTCAGAACAACATTTTTTACTATGTTTTGTTAAATAAAATGAAGTCTGTTTATTAAGAGGTGATCAAATGACTCCATGTGATAGAAGAGAGGCTGCTGGTATTAACAGGGAATTATTCTGCAGTAACTCAGAGGTCTGCAGATCTCCTTTTTGGTTCAGCTCAGTATTTTAGTTTTGTGGTCTGCACCTTTAATGTTTCACTGTCATAAATACAGCTCCGGAAAAAATTAAGAGACCACTCCAAAATTATCAGTTTCTCTGATTTTGCTATTTATAAGTATATGTTTGAGTGAAATGAACATTTTTGTTTTATTCTATAAACTACTGACAACATAACTCCCAAATTCCAAATACAAATATTTTCATTTAGAGCATTTATTTGCAGAAAATGAAAAATGGTCAAAATACCAAAAAAGGTCCAGTGTTTTCAGACCTCAAATAATGCAAAAAAACAAGTTCATATTCATTTTTAAACAACACATTACTAATGTTTTAACTTAGGAAGTGTTCATCCTGGTCAGTGGAGAGTCGTT
>VUQI01028371.1:0-12789 GCA_015106735.1 Paratilapia polleni
TAACCATAACTCACCCTCTGGTATTGGAGTTCGAGCTGCTTCCATCTGGCCGCAGATATAAACTTCCACGGTACAGAACTAATAGACTTAAGTATTCCTTTGTCACTGCTGCTATTAATGTTTCAAATGAGAGACTGTAGTAATTTTCTTTTTTTTTTTTTTTGGTTGTGTCTGCTTGAGTGTGTGCTTGTTTGCTGCTGGCTGTACCACAAAGTGCCCCTTGGGGATAATAAAGTTTACCTTGACAGGAAGCAAAGCAATCAGAGTTTTGTCCAGAAGGTCTCACCTTTTCAAGGTGTTGCAGCATCTCCCTCTGTATAACCTGGGAATCCCTGAGCTTCTCTGATGTATCATTGACATGGCAGAAAGATCCGACACCAATTTGGCCACAGCGCTCACATGAAGTTACGAAAGCTTAGAGCTGCACGACCAGCCAAAATGACACAGAAGTGTGGCATGCGCCAGCGGATGTGTCACTTTTGGCGTGCACCGCCATTCACGAGGGTGGCAATGGCGGGTATAACGGGCCCTTGAGAGGGTTTGTATTGAAATAAAGTTTTACTTACCTGGGCGACTTGCTGCACCCTCTTATAGATCCTTTATTTATCCAAGTCAAATCTCACTAAAAGTCTCTTTTTCAGGAGTGACAGGAGTGATCTGACCCTCTGGTGTTACTCGAAAGTACAGGCCAGCTCTCCAGCACTATTTTAACTGCAGCTGATATCGCTTCAGCTCAATACACAGATGCTTTGGACACAGAGTCAAAGGTGGTTGTGTCTGTGGATTTTTTTCTGTGGATATTTTTAGGTGCAGGGATTCACAATAAACACCTTCATTCTTTTAATCATCGGTTGTGGGCCAAAATCTCACAATCAGTGGTTACCTTCAGAATCTTTATGGCAACAATCTGACAACACTGCATTATGTTGTGTATTATTTCATTTATAAGGTACTTATTATTAAAAAGAGTTTTAAATAGTTTTAAATTTCCAAAATGAACTAAAGCTAAGACAGAGCTGTATGACTTTATGTCCAGAACATACTGTGCTGACGAGATATCACCTAAACTTAAAATGTCTGTCGTACTTTCATGGAATATCAGTTTCTGTGTACTACGAGATGGTGTAACTAGACAACCACACAATTAAAAACAAAACAAACAAAAGCACACACACACACATATACTGTATATAAATGAATAAGAAAACAGGTAATTTTACCAAAGAAAATTATAAAGTGACATTTTCTATTTTGCAGATGCTTGAAAAAGACAAGCACACTGTTTGAATGTTTCAAAGCTTTATTATAGCTGTCAGTGCAAAGTCAACATAGGAGGAACCTGCTGTATATACAGCTCCGGAAAAAATTAAGAGACCATTGCAAATTTTATAAATCCATGAACTGCTTAGATACTTTTCCCAGCCTTTAGCAGATGGTGTAGCTGATAGCAGATGAAGGCGGCTTCAGCAGCTTCTTTACCCAAGTGCGCGTGTGTGTGTATTATGTAAGGAACAGCTGAGCAGGTTTATGATCACATGACAGTAATTACAGCATACTGTGTGCATCTTTAAGCCTGTGGACGTGCTTTTATTTTTATGACTTTATGACTGGAGAGCATTACGTTTGTGACCTTGCACCTGGACTACGTGCTCTGTAGATTTTACCACCTTACAGTGAAAGGTGAAGATTCACATGCTACATACCTTTTTTTTTTTTCATAGATCAAAGGTCATTTGAACAATTACACAAAAAACAATAGCACACAAATAATGTTTCTTTAGGTGATATAAATACACATTCAAATATGATTTATTACAACAAAACAACAGAAATGTATTCTTTGCTGCTGATAAAGATTTTGATGTAGACCTTTGTGGAAAAAAAGGTTCAAGTAAATTAAATGTATTATAATCACTTTATTAAATATTTCCTTCATTTAGTAAAATAGGCTACATTTGCAATATGACTGATAAGTTAAAGTGTGAATACTTGGTTACAGCATCATCGCTCATGTTCAGATATATTTACTTGAACTCGATGACTGATTACGTTCTCATTATTAACCATTTGTCCATAACTATCAGCTCATTATTTCAACCATTCATCCTCTGCTCTTACTTCTTCACTGAACAGCAATCCACAACACTTAGTAACCAATTTTATCTTTTTATTATATCTAACAAAAAAATGCTTGTTTAGCTAACAGTTTCATCTGTTTGTCCATAGCCTACTTTTATGGAGCTAGTACACAGTTGATCCGTGCTCATAATTTAATTGCTAGCCTTAGTTTTAGCTAAGAAATTCCAACTTTTTCTTTAATATTTTAGCAATCTATTTCAATTTCTTTCTTCAATGTGTGTTTGACTAACAATTTCAACTGTTTACTGTCGTTTGCTAAAAGTTAAGTTGCTAGCCCTAGTTTTAGCTAAGAATTTTAGCAAGCTGTTATAGTATTATTTATCCATCATGTTTAGCTCACAATTTTGACTGTTAGCTATTCTTCCAGCAAGCTATTTCAACCATTTATTCACTTTTTGACCTTCAAACATCTAGTGTCTATTTCTACTCCCAATCCATTACTTTTAGTTAACTGCTAAATTTCAATCCAATTATTGGTGTTATTTCAGATTATCTGTTCATGTACCCCCAGCTTCTGTTGAGTTACCCCCTGGGGTAACTGTACCTCAGTGCAGCTTCATCAGGCAGGGTTGTCTCAACCACACACTTTACAACAACCAACTTCACTGCAACTTTTACATCCATGGAACTTGCGTAGCTTTTTCTGAAGCTATATCAGTATATTGCAGTTTGTTCTTTATTGTCTTCATTGTGTTCCTTTTGCTTTATAAATAAAGGTAATGTCAGATAAATTCAAACATTCAGTCAGAGTTACTGATCTCTAAAGCATTGATCAAGTCTAACAATGTAAAGGCAAAGTGGTTATAAATATTTACATATGAAAAAAAAAAAAAAGAAAATCACACATTTCAGCAGTTGGTCACTGGCCTCCCTTGAAGTTAGCCACTAGTTATACTGGGGAAGATATTTGTGCAGCCTTGTTCTGGTAAAGCCTTTCCAAACGGTTCAGTGTGGCACACCTCCAGCCTGCAGAGTGCGGTG
Source organism: Paratilapia polleni (assembly GCA_015106735.1). NCBI lineage: Eukaryota > Metazoa > Chordata > Actinopteri > Cichliformes > Cichlidae > Paratilapia > Paratilapia polleni. Next base: position 3,121 of record VUQI01028371.1, read on the forward strand.
TGTGTTCACAGTAGAGTCAGGCTGCTGTGTTCAGCGCTGCAGCTGTCATTGTTCATACTGACAGTTCAAAGTCTCTGGTTTTCGGGGCTGTAGTATCACAGCTGGGTGTTCTTGTCCGTGCTTTTACTCTTCACATCGCTGTTGCTGCTCTCATCGCCCTCAAAGCCAGCATTTTCCCGAGGGTGGTACTTCTGTTTTTCTAGATCAGCGTCGCCACCTTCCAAGTTCGCACCCTCGCAGTCTGCATCAGATGAGCCGCCGCCGCAGCGCCTCTTATATACCTGGAAGGCTGGAAACAAACATGGATTTAGAACCAGTGAGCAGACAAAACATTTTCTATGGACGATTTGTGCATCTATAGCAGGGTGCCATAACAAGATCTGAAGAGGCCCAGATGTTTTCTCTTCTGCTGGTGATCCAGCACTATTTACCCACATGTTTAAGGCAAAAAGCAGAGAGGAGAGGAGAAGAGAAGAGTTCCAAGTATAAGTGAGCATCTATGGCACTCTATAAAGCAGTGGATCTCAAATATTTTGTGCCCAAGGCGCACCACAGAGCAAGCCAAAATTTCAAGGTTCGATACCTGGCTCCTCTGGTCTGCATGCCGAAGTATCCTTGGGCAAGATACTGAACCCCACATTGCCCAATTGTGACCCTTAATCTCTGACACAGACAAACCACAAAACTGAAGTGTGCTGGAGTTCTATTACTGGTTAAACTTGAGTAATACTTATTAAATGGCCCAGCACTGGGCTCAATCTGCTGACTCAACATAGCAGAAATCCTGACAATGCAGTAAAATAAGTAAGCCATGTTTTTTATGGTGGGATCCTCACTGTGACACTCCTTAAAACTGACCCAGAACTGACAAAGGCCCTCTCCCCAAAACCAGTGATTCAGCAGAAAATGGTCAAAATGTGTATCGTGTGTGCTAAACCCTTACATCCCACAAAGACAAGTGCTGCCACGATCTGGAAGATACTGTAGATGAGGGGGAAGGCAAACATGATTTCCAGCTCCTCTGGGTTGAAGGACAGCTGGACAATGGTGCTGCACAACTGGGAGTTCTGGAAACCCGTCTCCAGTGCAATGGTTCGACATCTGAACGAAACCGGAACAATGAAGAACCTCATCAGTAAGTCAAACTCAATCATGTAGCTGGCTGAAAAACACAGTTTGCTGTCACCTCACCTGTACCAGGGTTGACCCACAAAGCGAGCCAGGAGGAACCCGAGGCTGAATCCAATAAAGGGGTAGATGGTTCCAATTATCCACAGCGAGGGAGCAATGGTCCAGGAGGACTGGTAGAGGACTCCTCCAACCACAGCTATGATGATAATGAGAGCAAAGCCCGCAAAGGACCCCACCTGTACAAAACACACTCCATTAAAACCCAGTCCAGGTGATTTCATTGACTAAGCCTTACCAAGTGGAAATATCACGTCCCCCAGTGGATTACTTGAAACGTGTTTAGATATGCTAATGAGGCATTATCTATATAAATATAAGCTAATTTTTATACTTTTCTGTGATGGGAATTTGAAACTCTTTCAATTCAATTCAATTTTATTTACATTGCACCAAATCACAACAACAGTCGCCTCAAGGCGCTTTATATTTTAGGGTAAAGACCCTACGATATTAGACAGAAAACCCCAACAATCAGACGACCCCCTATGAGCAAGCACTTGGCAACAGTGGGAAGGAAAAACTCCCTTTTAACAGGAAGAAACCTCAAGCAGAACCAGGCTCAGGGAGGGGCAGCCATCTGCCGCGACCGGTTGGGGTTGAGGAACCGTTTTTTTAACATCGAGGTTTTTATTATTAACTAAAACCAAAACCCTTGCAGAAGCAAATCTGTCCCATCTTTAAACACCTTTAGGCAGGTGAAGCATTATCTAAATTAACTTTAATTTCAGGAGAGAGAGAGAGACACACACACACAGACACACACACAGACGAATAAAGCCAGGTTAGAAATTCTTGCTTCATTCTTTTGACAGTCATATTAAAGTCAAAGAGTTTTAGAGAGATTTTAGATATATTTCTGTATGACTGCATGAAGGAAAAAGTCCATTTTCAACATGTTTTTAGGAATAAAATATTCAAATGATTTGAACAAATCTCACTGTAAAACCTTCAGAATATAGTTTGGAATCTAACTGGACAGTTTGATAAAGGCAGGTTGTGCTGATGTGGACACTGCTGGATCACAGTATCTCAAACGGACTTTGAGAAATTAACCTTAAAGATATGTATTGCATAATTCTGTACATTTTAATGGAAAACACTATTTGAAGATAAAACCAGTACTAAACTATTTTTGGTATAGCAAGATTTCTGAAATGCTATATTATGATATGCAAATGAGGTATTCTCATTAAGTCCTTAAACATTTGGCTAGTGTTTGAAATTTATACCCGGAAAAAAATCCCCCAAATTCAGTAACAGCTCCAGAACTTTGAGGGCAACATTGAACAATATATGGGGTGTATGGATGAGAGACATCCATTCCATCAAACATTACTTCCTCCTAATAAAAACTGTAAATAATACAGTAAATAATTGCCATAAAAGGACTAGTTAACATTGACATTGTAACTGAATTCATTCTAAAAATTCTCAAATGCATCTCTACTAAAAGTCATGCAGCAGGAATGAAGCCCAACACATCCTGAAGGTGGTCTCTTCAAAGTGCCAAGCTTGAAAAATGGCCCAGACCCTGAACAAAGATTAAGAGGTTAAACGTCCAATAAATTCCATAAAAGTTTGATAGATTAAATTGACTAAATGGAGCTATTCTGTTAAATTGTGTTTAATGTTTTGACTAAAACAGGAACCTCCCAACTTTTGGGATAAATAAAGTATGAATAAAGTATATCTCATTTTATTCTCTTAAACTAAAAACCCAAATGTGTATGTTGGACATTTTCTTTCCATTAGTCTAAAAGGAGACATGTTACAGAAGCACAAAATGTCAGAACTGACCACTTAATGAAAAAGTATTATATCCAATAAACGTTACAATATTCCTACCTTCAGGATCTTTTTCGCCTTGTCGGGCCACCTGCGCTTTACGTACATTCCCACAGCGATGGGGATGATCAGGGCTGCCAGAGTGATACCTGAGGATGCACAACAGATGATTACGAACAGGTTTTCTAATAGGCAGGAACTGCCTCCATAGTTAAGATCCTAATAATATAAATTCCAGAGCACACCTGTCTGAAATTCTTAGAGTTCTGTGAGAGCTTTCCTTACCGATACTGTCATATGGGATCTTGATGGTGTCACTGGACGTCCACACGGTGGTATAGATAAAAAGACACAGAGGCATCATCCCCAAGGCCAGGATAGAGGAGCAGGCTGTCATACTGATACTGAGGAACAGAGGATATGGACACTGATGATTTTCCTACCTTTGTCCCTAGTTGGACTTATACACACACACTAAATCTTAGTTTTGTAGTACATTAAGTTTAAATAAATGTAAATGAAACTTGAGATCAATAAAAACTTGTAACACATTAGTTGTGTTGTGTTCTCCTGCCAGGTAGTTAGACAATACGAAGTGATCCAAACAGAGTAAATTGATCTGCTTGGTTTAATTTTACTGAGTTTAAATATCACAAAAACAGTATATTAAAATCAAAAGATCATCTCAAACAACTTTATCCTGTAAGGTAAAGATAGTGCTCCTCTATGAGCAGCAATCGGCGATAGTGGGGAGAAAGAAAGTTCTCTTTTAAACAGGAAGACGCCTCCAGTTCAACCAGGCTCAGGGAGGGTGGCTCGTTAAGGTGAGAGGAAAGAGAAGAGAACAGAAATGAGGTCTCACCTGAGGTCCATGTCTCCATCCAGCCAGTAGCAGATGATGTTGGAGTTTGAGCCGCCTGGACAGCAGCCCATGATGATGATGACCACCGCCTGCACGGGCAGCACCCCAAAGACCAACGACAGGATGAAGGCCGTGAAGGGCATGATGCCGAACTGGCAGAGGAAGCCGATGATGATGCCCCAAGGCCTCTTGATGTGGCCCAACAGCTTTGTGGCCTCCACTGTGCAGCCCATGGAGAACATAACCATGGCGAGCATGATGGTGAGCACCGTGCTCAGCACCAGGCTCAGGGTTGCATTGAAGTCACTGGCAGGAACGAGGCAGTCTGTGCCCGAGCAGAGTGTGGCAGGAGCGTCACAGATGGCTGGCAGCGCGGTCGTTGCTTTCAGCACGGACATTTTTGTTACTGAAGAAGAATATCAGTGGATCCTCAAAAACACACACTTTGTAGCTTCTTGCAGTCCTTGAGACTAGTCCAGTTCCCTCCCCTGTCCAGGAAGGTGACAGTGACAAAGAGAAGGAGTGAGCTTGGATCACTGCCCTTTATGCCCACGCTTCCAAAGCCAAATTAAATTGGGTGGAAAAATAAAAAATTAACCAATACTTAATGTTTTATGGGCACGGTGTTCAAAAGCACATCCATATAAAAAGAAATCGCAGTGAAATATGAAATGGGATTGTACCTTGGCACCAGCTTTTATAGCCGCATGGGTCTTAAAACTTTATTGAACACTCCTGCCATCATGCATCATCAAGGAGGGAACAACACTCGCAAGTTTCAAAGAGACAGAAGCCACCCACGGGGTACGTAGTCTTTGGACAATTCCCATAATAATCACCCTCTTTGGTCTCTTTCAATCATTCTTTTAAACAGGAGTAACACAGGGACTGTAAGACATCCACACTAAGTTAACATGAAAAGCAAGGATGGTTTTAAAGTGTACTCCTGTTCAGGAAAGTATTTGATATGTGGTTATAGAAAATAAGCCATTACTTGAAGGCTGGAAATAAATTCCAGATGTGCCTCACAGTGCAGAAAGTTCAGTGAGTGCACAGCTGTATAACTACATTAGAGTTAACTGACTAAGATGGGAGATAAAGCCACATAAGGCAGTAAGTATTTTTTTTTTCATATCTATTGTCATTCTGGAGTAAGAAAAATGCTGACTTCAGTTTAGTTTCATTCACTTCTACTTTTAATTTTATATCCGTGTTTCCTTAAATTCTTTATTTTAAAGTGTCATAAATCTAAATTATATATCCACCCCAAATGTTGTAAAACAATAAATGATGAAAAGAGAATGGATATATTTTACGGGCACTTCACGTCAACATGCTGCACACGCCAGGTGTGTAAACAATATAAAAAAATGAGTGTCTTTTCAGATTTTAGCACAGCTGACTCTCATTCTGTGTGTGAGCTACAAACAACTGTCAGAAAACAACCAACTCTCACCTGTAATTAAATAATTTGCCCTGAGGACTAAATTAAATTAAATCAAACTCTTCTTACCTTCCTGAGTCCCGGTGAAGAGTTGAGGGCTAACGTGTAAGCCCTCAACTCTGGTTATTAAAGAATAACCAGCCAGCACCATCTGAAGCCCAACTTATTAAAGATTTATTCTAAAATAAAGGAATTTCCAGTCATTAGAAAGTGCTCTAACCCTCTTATCAGTTTGGTGGCTACATTTGGAGACTGAAGCAAAAAAGAGGGGAAATGAAAGCTCATTAGGGTGACATAAACTGAGGTTCGAAGCCCAAAGTCTGCAATGCTGCTCGTTTGGGTTTAACTTGGCACTAATTAGACACAGAGCTGTAAACACGGCTCAGCATTTGTAGATTTGAAATACAAATTTTAATTAAAAGAAAAGTCAGAACTGATATTGAATAATTTTAAACAGTGCATGTCTTTGAGTGTCTTTTAGGGCATCGATTGTTATTTTAAACTTAAACATTGGAATGAGAGAAAACGGCTGGTTAATGCAGAATGATGTCCTCTGTCATGGATCTAATTTATCCATGTTGAACACAACTTAATTTCTAATTTGAAATGTTGACTGTAAAAATAGTTTATTAAAAAAAAAACCACCAGATGAGTGTGTGTTTAGAACTATCGGGAGATCCTGGGGCTGCTCTGATTGGTGGCTTTATATTTTTCAGTTTGTTCCAGGTGTAGATCTCTGTGGTTATATCCAGTGGTGATTCTGGAGTCTGCTGGGGCCCTAGGCGGAAATTCACAAGGGGCCCCTCCAACCAGCGTTCATCACCATTATGTTATAAACAAACTGCCACCAAGAAAAAAATGTCACACTTGACTCGATCATGTCACGGCCAGCAGAGCTGGACACAGCAGGCCGCTCTGCTAGCTGAGTTCACTCAAAAGAAATAAAGAAAAGAAATAATGTGATGCTGGTGGAAGTTACATTAGTGTCTCTGCCCCACAGTTAAGCTAGACTAGCAGTATTTAGTTACTTAGCATTATATTTAATGGTTATGATCTGCTCCACTCACCACTGACCTTCTCCTCTTCCTCTTTTTCCTTCTTTGCTTTTTTCACTCCCTGAAGAAAAACTCCACTTCATTTTCTTTGAGTGTCTTTATTGTCGTCATTAGGAGTGAGTGGAGTCAGATGGTTGTGCCAGCATTAGCTAACAATAACCAGAAGACAGACAGCTCAGGGTTGGATTTGATCCCAAAATCCAAACAATCCCTAAATTGAAATTTAATTTTACTCCTTTCAGGAGCAAGTCCTCTTACTCAGCAGCCATACTGAAACACAGAAAGAGATTTTGTGTGCTGTAAGATGCACCAATATGAAGATTCAGCAGGGAAATGTTTAGTTCCTCAATAACCTGCATGGAAAAGAGTAAAATCAGTTCAAGAATGAAAGTTAAACATTGGCATCTGCTCTGAAAATTAATTTAGGGCAACAGCAAATATGGTGGTAGAAGGTATAACTTTCAGGGGAAAAAGTGTTTAAAGCCTTATTTGTGGGCAAAGTCAGCAAACTTTTAAGCACTTTTTAAAAATCAGATTTGACTTGATATCTTGTACATGCAGTTTTTAATGTCCTGTTGACCATTAAAATGAAAAAAGATAATGCTTCAAAGTAAGTACCCCGATGTGTTTGTCTCATCTGCCAACTGCTCCGAAACGATCAGGAGTTGAGCAACCAAACTTGGCACACGAGTACATTTTAGGACCCTACAGGTTCTTATCTATATTGGATGTCATCACGTTGCCTAGCAACCAACTAGCAACTAGTTAAAATGACCTGTTTTTAGAATTTATGTGCATATAAACGTCCTATAAAAGCATCATATCATTTTTATTTCACAGCAATAACATCTAATTTATATCCACAAAACTTCAGTTAGCCATGAAAAATTATGATGCCAGCATGTTGATTGACAACTACCCAGCAATGGGCTAAAATGATCAATTTTTTGCATTTACGTACCTGCAACACCATATAGCATCGTATCATTTTAATTTCATGGCCAACAGCACAAACAGGCCAAACAATACCATAGCATGGACATGTACTAATAAATGTCATGGACGCAATGGTCCGTGGATAAATCTGTTTTTTTTTTTTGTTTTTTTTAAATAACCCTCTTTGACTCACTTTATGAGCACCACTATAAAAACTGTAACCTGTAATTAAAATGCACCAGAGCGTGTGCTGGTGATCCAAGCTGGTGATACTGTCGTTTAAAATGTGGTGCTCCTGGTGGCACTTTGACCAAACTCGTTAAAAAGATGATGACCTGTGCAGCCGTTACCTTGGTTACCCAGTGTTTTGAAAGGAAAGTCCAAGAAATAGCATGTAGGAACAGACCTGTGCTGAGGGAGAAGTTTTAATTCATTACTTGATTGGTTACTTTTTATGAGCCTGTGTGGGCAGGTTTCAGAGTTGCAGCAAACACTGTGATCATTACAACGAAAAGCTTAATATGCATATAACTGAAGGGGTATTAGGGGAGACCAGAGGCAAAAAGTAACAGGGTAACGCACTCAGTTGCTCAAAGCAGAAATAAGCTAGCGTGATTATACTTACTCCGCATGTGCTCATTAGGATTCTCTCTCTGCCCGTGGAAGAAGTGCAGAGTTACTTGACTTCTGCAGAAATGCTTAAGGACAAAACTAATTTTGAGATAAGGAAGTTACATTTTGGATATGCAGTATTTTTCTTCTGCTGCCTAAAGTTTAGATGACTGTGAATTTAAACTTACATCAATTTTATCCCTAGGTTATCCGTTGGAAATTAACATGAACAACACATGCTAATACAGGTGAAACCAGCTAGAATACAAGATTGTAAGATGGGTGCCATATCGGGGGCAATTGTAACAGTCACAAGTGCAGGCACCTTGTTTGTCTGTGGTGATGACGTACTTACTGTACGTAAGTACTTACTGTTAGAAAACTGACATATTTCACAAAAATTCAATTTAAAATGATATTTAAAAATGAAAATACATCTTTTTTTGTATAAAACTGTGTATTTTATGTGCTAAAACAATATTAGTCTACATGGTTGACAGCACTCATTGGATCGACCAATACTCAGAACAATGAGAAAGTCCAAAGAACTCAGAAGAATTGTAGATTTACACAAGTTGAGAAGGTCTCTCTGAGCCATTTCTAAACAACTGCAGATTCCAAGATCATCAGTTCAACCAACTGTATGTAAAGCACAAGTTATTTGGAAGTGTCACCACTTTGCCTAGGTCTGGAAGAAGACCCAAACTGCCACCCTCAGGTGAGACGAAACTGGTTCGGATGTTCAGGAACAACCCAGGAACCACCAAGGCTCAAGCCTGCCATGAACTGGAAACTGCTGGAACACCAGCGTCACTGTCCACAGTGAAGTGAGTTTTACATCGGCATGGACTGAGAGCCTGCCGACCAAGAAAGAAGCCCCTGCTCCAAAACTGACATCTTCAAGCTCGACTAAAATTTGCAGCTGCCCACATGGATGAGCCAAATGCCTTCTTCAGAAAGGTTTTATGATCAGACGTGACAAAGACTGAGCTTGTTGTTGAAGCTTGTTGATGCCTACCAAAGCGTCTGGTCAAGGTGCAAATTGCTAAGGGACATTTAACCGAATATTAGTGGGGGTGTATGTATACTTTTAACCCTGTGTGGATTTTAAACAAATCCCAAATAATTCAAACATGCACCCAATTCTTGTTTTTTAAATCATTAAAGATGTCTGCTGTACAATCATTCCAGCCTGGAATAAGAACAGTTCAAAGACATCATTAAAAGCCCAAAATTACCATGACATTCATGCCCGTGATGAGTGGATTAACGTCTGACCACAGCTGCATATAGGCTAAACATTTTTAAGTTACGTTATTAGATACAACTACTACAGTAATGTGATTACTTTGAAGATTGCTTTTGTTTGAGATATAGTGGGTTAGTATGATGTATTTTTTCACTGTAACACTCTGACTTATTGCATTAAAGTCAATATTATAGTTTTATAGTTTATTACTATCCCAATAGAGCACTTGGCTCTCAGACTGCAGGCTTACTTGTGGTTCCTAGGGTATTTAAAAGTAGAATGGGAGGCAGAGCCTTCAGCTTTCAGGCCCCTCTCCTGTGGAACCAGCTCCCAGTTTGGATTCAGGAGACAGACACCCTCTCTACTTTTAAGATTAGGCTTAAAACTTTCCTTTTTGATAGAGTTTATAGTTAGGGCTGGATCAGGTGACCCCGAACCATCCCTTAGTTAAGCTGCAATAGGCTTAGGCTGCTGGGGGCTTCCCATGATGCACTGAGCACTTCCTCTTCCTCACTTTCTTTCACTCCATGTGTTT
>VUQI01028372.1:0-21544 GCA_015106735.1 Paratilapia polleni
TCGTAAAAAAAAAAAAAAAACCCGAACCATTCAAACAACAAACTGATTAAAAGTTTCCCAAATGTCAACACACACTCAATTCCCAGAGCCATCCAGGTTTAGTAACATGGAGTTCGAGCACCGCCGTGTGGCTGACATGGGTACTGTCAAACAGCCAGCTCACATGCAGTATTGTTACAGTCGTAAAATCCAAAATAAAGGTGGTGAATGTGAATATATAATTTCACTGATCATTTATTAAATTGCAACAACTCATATTTTGGCTGCGATATACCCATCATACTTTAAGGTCTTAATAAAATGAAATGAAAAAGAGCCATATAGCCTATAGAGTCTAAGGGATCATATTTAAAACATGTCGCAATATAATTTTCGTGTGCAAGAGGCTTACTGTACTTTATAAAACTGAGGCAACATAATGTACACGACTGTAGCGTCACGTCCTATCAAGAACTTCTGTTCTGCATAGATTACCCGTGAGTCATTGCGGGTGGGATATTAGTGCAAGAGACTGTAGGATTTGTGAAATTTTTTGTCCAATGATCTCCTTGATATGAGTATACATAAGCGGCTTGACTGGGGTATTTAAAACTGAAAGAAGAATTATATCCAAACACCATCATGTAACTGTATATGTTAGTAGTGCCGTATGTATAAACTTTGGGTAGTATGCTATTTATTGGTTGGTCCGAGGGCGGTAATGCACGCAAAAACTACTTCACTCTCAAATGCTTCTCACAGTCTTTGTATACCGCCGGTATTGACCAACTTTTCCTTCAAAATCTATAGGTAATATTAACCCCACCACATTAACAGTGATCAGGAAGTGTGTTAAAGTTTTCATATTGCGTTTTCAGCGGGTTCAGGTGTCAACTCAAGTGGCTGTGTACCAAATTACAGCTGTCATCTTTTAAATATCTCTTCTTAAACACAAGTGGCTGTGTACCAAATTACAGCTGTCATCTTTTAAATATCTCTTCTTAAACACACACATACAAACAGCCCGTTCAATTTATGGGATTCTTCCCAATATTTTACTTTGTACTGGAGTACTGAGATTGATTTCCGGGTCGCAGCGCAAGAGGACGGAGGTGTGCAGTTTGCCCATGATCCATTGCGGGTTTAAAATTAGTATAAGTGACTGTAAACTTTCTAAGAAAGCTGCATACAATAAATTTTTTCATATGAGTGAACAGAAGGTTTGATTATAGTGTTAATAGCCAGAGCATGAATGGACTAATATTCAAATACCCGTATGCAAACTTCCGTGATGATGGAGCCCTATTTATAACACGTGTTTCACCCCGTAAATACTGGTTGGTCCGATGATGGTGGAAAAACTCCAAAACGACAAAAGGTCTTCACTTTCGGTATTGACTAACCTTTTCACATTACTGCTCAAACTTTAGCTATTAGTAACAATGGGGTCAATAGCATCTTTTCTGACGGGTTTGTGGTGTTAAAGGGGTTATCTTTAAGCAGCGAGGCCAGCTGGACGTATAAACCGTGAAAGACATTGAGCTACAGCAAAACTAGGGGCACGTATAGATTGGTTAACGACAACTACTTAGAAACAGCCTAGTAATTCAAACTATGTTGTAAATTTAGAAGAAAAAAAAAAGGAAAAATGATCAAACAGAAAGTGGACTGTATAATAAAAAATACCATTCAGTTGAGTTTACCGCATAATGGGTTCAGAGTTTATAATAAACAGTAAATACATAAAATCCATATTATTAATGGGAACTGAGGAAGAGTGGCACGATTTTTCAAATAATTATCAGCACAGTTATAAACTTTTCAAAAAAGAGGTTTCATTTACTAAATAGACATGTTTATTAAATAGAAATAACAGGAAAACTCAGCCAAGTGTCACCCAAGCTAATATAACTACATCTGCTTCCTTCATGCTTACGTAGCCTAGTTGACCCCAAACCTCAGAGGTCCAATAGGCCATGCTCCTAATCTTACCCCCTTTGGGTAAGTTTCATACCCTGTCAGTGCTCCTGGGTTAACTTACCTTTTCAGACGCACTCTCTGTGTCTGTAAGCTCATGGTATACCAGAATACCAATGCACATGTTTCAGCACATTAACAGAGAGAGACACACAAGGGACTCCTGAACTAAAATCTATGGGGTGGAGAGCTCCACAACAATAAGATTATAAGATTTTAATTGTCCAAATAACTACCTGGAGGCATTTCAAGATGTCTACTGAGTGGAGACATGTGATTACTTTGGGACTTCGGGATTACTCAGCTATCCAGGCAAGTTCTAAAACAGCAACAGCTTCTCTTTATTACAATACTCTATAATTATAAACAATAATTAGTTCTGCAAATTTAAAACAGTAAGAACTAGAGCCACGTGTAATTTATTCTCTATTGTGGACTATTTCTTTTTTCTTCTTATGTTGGTACACCATTTATCTTAAATAAGCCTGTGTATTAAAGTGCTGGAAAGTTTTCAAGAAACATAAAGGGGCTCTTTTGCACACAAGCCATGTTGTATATTTTGTTTGGTAAAACCTGCCGCCACCACTAGGGGTAGCAGTGCTGCTGCAAATTAGACAGCAGGCGTTTAATTGTCCGCAACAAAACCAAGGCTGCACACATAGTCTGCCAAACCTGCCAGACATTTGAGCTGATGATTCTATTTGACGCACATAAAGCAAAAATAAAAAACTTGTGTCCTCCTGGCAGCTACCAAGCTGGTCAGCAGCTGCAGAATTTTAATGTTAATTTTGAACATTTTACTACAGAGCCATTACTGGTACTTAGAACTTCAGATATGAGAATCGGCATTTAAGTATCCTGTATCAAAAGACATGTCTGGCATTTTTAAAAAACTATTGATGGACCTCCTGCCTACACACCTGCATGAGGTGGGCGTGGCAACCCGACCAGTATGGCAGCTTCCATTGATTATCATTTCACAGCAGCGGCCAGTGCGATACGTATATAGGCTATCTGTGACGTCATATTAAGTAATAGGTGGATAATCTTCATAAACAACGTACATATCTAAGGTTCAACCATAACTGCCCACTTTACCCATGATTCAGTGCGGGTTCCAACATGAGTCAGATAATTAGTGAAATTTGTAACATTATTCCACACAATGTTCTTTTTGATGTCGGTATACGTAATTTGTTCGCGTCTGGTATTAAAATCCAGAGAAAAATAGTTCGTGAACACCATCATGCGACCTGGGATGTCGAGAGAGCCCTATTTATAACTCGTGATTTCCCATACGGAATTTGGTTGGTCCGATGGCAGTGCACGACGCCTGTTTCTGAACCTACAAACTAAACACAAATGATCAAAGCAGAGTAGATCTCTAACTTGTTAATCACTGCCGGTATTGACCAATCTTTTCATAGTGAAACTACGTTTTCTGTTTGCAGTGCAGACTGAATGAATTTACCTGTCACTAATTTCATATTTGTTTTTGGTTTGTTTCTTAAAACGTTAAATAATCAGAGACACGATTAAGGCTTGGGGTCGGATGTGCGTGGTTGATTTACATACTTTTTTGTGGATTGCCTTTCTTCAAAGGACCGGTGGGTGAATGTATTGGAAACACATTTTTGTTCTCTGAATTCAGTTTTTATGTGTGGTGACCACTGAAACCACTGGAATCACTGTGCAAATATTAATGTAGCTGCACAACACAGTAAGCCACTGCAAGTGAGTATTCAGCTGCTTTAATTACACGTAGGGAGCAGGTAGAGCATCACTGATGTTCTGCAGGAAAACTTCTTATTACAAAAACAAATATAAAAATACACACTGGTTAAATGTTAAAATCTACACATTTACTTTAAAACCTGGTACGTGGATCTACCTTTCTATCGACTAACAGCTGCCTCCAACTACTGTGCAATAAACATCGCAGCCTACATATTCCAGCCTGACAGCCAAAAGCATTTTATATAAAGAAACGAGCTGAGCGCTATGTTCTGCGCTATCGTCCCGTGCTAAACCGCTGAGGAGAAACAGCTCTAATCTGCACGCAGACACCACAGTGAGACGTGCACCTGCCTTAGTCTACCGGCCTGAAACAACGTCAAGATACCTGTTCCACCTGCAATTGGTCATATAGGCACAAGACGTCGCTAATTAAAGCACCTTCCCCCAATCCTCCTGCCATAATAAGATACGAAAGAAAACGGTGGTTTGAATATAACCAAGTATCCCACTTTTTAACAAAACCAGCTGAATTTTTTTGTTTTGTCGTTTTTTTGTTTTTTTTTGTTTGTTTTTCAGTTTTACATACACGTCGTTACCTGTATTGGGTGGGTGTGGCTCGATGTGGTAGTCTCACTTCACGCATATTGCATATTTCGACCAAGGTGTAGCCTACATAGACATATTGTGCTTCCGCTCCCACTCCCATCCTCTCGACCCTGAATTGGATAAGAGGAAGAAAATGGATGGATTTGATGGATTGGACGGGCGGATAGATGGATAAACAGCGTATTTATCCATTAAGGTTCAAGCTGTTTTGCGCAGCTTACCCGTGATTCAATGCGGGCATAAAATGATTCAGAGAGATGGCAAACCATGTAAGACTGTTTGACACAATGTTCTCTTTCATGTCAGTACACGTAAGTGCCTCGAGTTCGATATGAAACGCCAAGGAATACCAGTTCACAAACACCATCATTTAATCTTAGAAGTCAGCAGGGGCCTTCTTTACACAGGTATAGTTACAACTTTTCGAAGGCTGGTCCGATGAGAGTGAGAATCTCATAGGCTATGAGCAGCCGTCAAAACAGTTCATTGTCCTCTCAGTCTATGTTCACTATCGGCATTGACCATCCTTTTGAACGCAACAGAAAATTCAGACTTTCAATAGATGTAGTTCCTCCGCGCCTTCCCTGCACATTTATAAGCATACCCAAAATATTTGTCCAATCAATTTAACTATTTGCTTCTCAACAGGATGAAATGGACTTGTAGAATTATCAAAATTCAGAGGTAAGGTTAAGGCCTGGAGTCATGTTTGTGTGTTTAATTCACACATTAATGTGGATTGGCTTTCACAAAGAGTCAGGTAGGTGTGGGTATTGACAAAAGTTGACCCCATATAACAAAGTCTGTATGTGCAGAGTGTGCGATGAGAGTGCAATAATGACATCATACAAAATTATCCAATACCTTTTTAAAAATTCAATTAATTTCAATTTAATGTGGTGATACAGAGCCTTCTTTTTCTTTGGGCTGCTCTCTTCAGGGGGTCACCACAGCAGATCATCTGCCTCCATCTCACCTTAGCCCTTGCATCCTCTTCTCTGCATCTCCTCTCTCACTGCATCCATGAAAGTTCTCTGTGGTCTTCCTCTTATCCTCCTGCCTGGCAGCTTCATATTTAACATCTTTTGTCAAATATATCCACTGTCCCTCCTCTGCACATGTCCAAACCATCTCAGCCTTGCCTCTCTAACTTTATCTCCATACTGCTCAACCTGAGCTGTCCCTCTGACCTACTCACATCTAATCCTGTCCCTCCTGGTCACTCCCAATGAAAATCTTAGCATCTTCAACTCAGTCACCTCCAGCTCTGCCTTCTGTCTTTTTGTCAGAGCCACTGTCTCCATACCATACATCATAGCAGCTTTCACTACCATCTTGTAAACATTTCCTTTCACTCTTCTGTCACAAATCACCCCTGTCACTCATCTCCACCCACTCCACCCTGCCTGCACTCTCTTCTTCACCTCTCTTGTGCACTGTCTGTTGCTTTGGATGGTTGACCCAAGGTATTTCACTACCTCTGCCCCTTGCAACTTCACCTTTCCACCAGTCACAACAATAATTCTCTCAAGGCACTTGGAATTATAAGGTAAAGAGACTACAGCATTATAGATTGAAGCCCCAATGATCAGATTGACACAAGGACTGTAAGGAGAAAAAAAACCCTCCCTTTTACCAGAAAGAAACCTCTAACAAAACCAGGCTCAGGTTCCCACGACCACTGGGGTGGCAAGAGGAAAGAGAAGAGAGAAAACCAAAGTATTCTAACCCTGCTGCCTCTCTTGCAGTGGTTAAAAAAATACCTGCATACCTACCTATATAAAAATATAGGTAGTTACTAAGTAACTAGCAAAATAAAAACAAACAAATAAATAAAAATAGCCAAATCAAATCATACACAAGCATCTAAACAAACTTTCAACAAACTCTAATCATTAAACAACAAACTAAAAATTTATCCCTACAGGATTCATAGGCTTGAAATACGCTTATGTGTTTATAGTCATTGTGTGGAAAATGTTTTTAGGTAACATAAAGGACTCTTTCGCTTTCTTTATCACAGGATTAGTTAATCATAGCCACAAGATCTTCCTGCATACCTGCATCAGGAGGCGTGGCTTTACCTGGCTGCCTTGACTTAGCATTCCGCTGCAGCAACCAACGCGTACACATCTATGGAGACTATGGACATATCTTTGTGACTTTACATCAGGCAACCCATGAAATCCACATGTACACCGTGTACCTATCCCTATTAAGGTTCCAGCTGTACTGCGCAGCTTTCCCATGTTCCAATGCGTTGTGAAACGAGTTAGTACAATTTGTAAGACAGTAAAATCTGTAAGACACAGTGTCCCCTTTAATGTGAGTATAGGTAACCTCTTTGAGTCCTGTATTAAAGGTTTTGTTTGTTTGTTTGTTTGTTTTAAGTAACAGCAGTATGCAACGTTAAATGTAGAGAGGGCCCTTTTTAAAGCGGAGGTTTACATTATATTTGCGGTTGGTCCGAAAGCTGTGTTGTAACTGCAGCAACGCGCGCGCGCGCATCATGCACCAGCTTAAACAGTTAACATCACATAAGACAAACATAATTGTCAGCAGTGGTTACCAGGTTCACCAGGAAGGTGCAACCAAAGTGCCCGTCACCTTCGGTATTCACCAGCCTCTTACACTAAAAACCGAAGTTAACGGATTATTGATTGCGCAGCATGTCTTTGTTTCTGTTCAAGATCTGACATGTCAGCCTGTCACAAACAAGACTAAAAAGAAAAGTCGTTACATTAAAGTATTTGTACTAGTAGATGTTTGACGATCCTGGTAAACGCGCTGTAACTGGAGACTTGTGTCAGCCTTCGCTTACTCAGATGCTAAATACTTCTCGGTAGGGCCGGTAACAAGGGTAAGAGAAGTATACTGATATTAATGAAATCTGAACTGTATAAAGGCCCGTTTTACCTGGTGGAAGGATACAGTGCATATAACAGTGACACTTTGTCACTTTATATTGCAGCTAAGGGTCATTTTATGCCATCTGTCCTATGTTTATGTGTATATGGCTGACATCTGAGAGTGACTTAATGCTGGATTGCTGTTGTGCATTATCTAATACTGTGTTGTGATTATAATCTGCAGTAAGTGCTTGTGACAAATATTCCCATGGCACGCTCAGAGTAATGTAAATGGGAGTTCTGCTGTAAGTAAAGACCAGTGGGCCATGACTGCAGTTTCGCTTTGCTGGCTATCTTGTCTGGATCAGTTCAACGAACCTTGGCTATAAATAGATACAGTGAGCGTTCTTGGACAGGCCACTGTGGTGGTTAGTGAGCATGTGTGTATCTTTAAGAATTCAGCTGCAATTTGAGCCCTATAGGAGAGGGAGAGAGGGAGAGAGAGAGAAGTCGCACACCAACACCGCCCCCTCCATCATCTCTGTAATCGAGCGTCGAGCTGCATGATCTGCACCTCTGCAATTATGCGCGTTTGGTGTCGGTGGGGATTCTCGGTAAACACAGCAAAAACTGGTACAGGCACAGAGCTCCAGCCCCTTCGCATCCCCCACAAGTTGCTAGTGTGTGTGGAGCCGGAGGCGGGCTGTCTTATTTATCAAAAATGACTCGACATGGCTGTACCGTTTACCCAACACTCACGGTTTCGCAAGCGATCCCAGAAACCATAACCAGCTGAGAAAGCGAGACGCAAAAATATCTTAATGAACATCATAAGGTAGGTCCGTTTGAGATTATTTTCTCTGCTGTCATGTATGAGGCTGGTACACGGAGCCACGACCAGGCCAGTGATGTTTCTCTTCAACACACTACAGCAGCTGGCCAGGCAATGCGGCGTAAACTGGCCTTGTGTGTGCTGTTATTTATACAGCACATACAAAGGAAAGGAAGTCAAGATCTGACAGATACCATGTTTACTTTGGGCAATCACTCCTGCACTGCATGTCTAACGTACGATCCGGTGATGCAACGCAACCCAAGTTATTTTCGTGGGGCTATCGTTTCCTCCTTAAAAAAAAAAAAAACAACAACAACAGAGGTCCCAACAAATAGTACAAGTGATGAAAGCAAGTTAATTTATGTTAACTCTTTTATTAAATTTTTAAAATCTTGGAGTTTTTTTCTGCATTATTGTTAAGGACTTAAATGATGTTTACAATTGTTTTCAGACTTTTATTATTGAAATAGGATTTTACTTTGAAAACCTATCCCGGATGAGCGTGCTGTGTCCATTAGCTTCACACGGCACTCCTCCTCCTCCTCCTCCTCCTCCGTGGCATCTCTGTTTCTCTCAAGTCCCAAAATGCGCGACTTCCACCTCTGGCAGAAAAAGAGGATTTTGAGGCCTGGTTCGTGTTAGCGGAACATGGTAATATAATGATAAAGAGATAAAAACAGCTTCCAGTTTAAGGTTAGTGACGGAATTTCTGTTCCCTGCTTGATAAGGCGGAAATGGGCCAGATGTCCTATATGTCATATATATATATGTCCTATATATATGTCCTATATGTTGCTAGCTAGCTTAGCCTGCTAACATGTACTTTGTACAGAGCACGTAAATAAAGCTTGTTTTTCTTGTATTCTCTGTACCGACGTGCAGTTTCGCGGGTCTCAGTGTAATTAAAATCCTTCATGTTATATCCAGTTAAATGGCAGCTCTTTAATATGTCTGTCACCTGGAAGTGGAGGGCACAGGTCAGCATGTTGGCCTTGATACCAGGTTATAGACGGGGGTCAGTGTGAATAATGATACATCCTTCATTTCATCTTTACCTTTGTTTCATCCAGTGTACATTTAGAGTACGTGCAGTCATTTACATCTTTGGTATTTCCCCCTCTTTTTTTTTTTTATTATAAAAAGCTCATATGACACTGCATTTGGCAGCGTTTTGACTCTGATTTGAAACTCGTATGTTTGTTACGACCACAGGGTTATTTTCTCTTCCTTTAGACCAGCACAAAATGTCCAATGTCAGGAGCATTTTAACTCTCATACAGCCCCTGTTTTAACCTCTTAACCTCAACCAGGTCACTGCCAACCCATCAACCCATCTAAGGTTAGGGTTTTGCTTTAGCCACATGTTAAACAGGTATGTTTAAGAAACTCAGAGATGTTACATTTTAAATTAAGTTTCATACACTGACTTTGGCAAACGGGGTTGGCCATTGCCTTTATCCTATTCCTAACCCTAGATAGGTCACTGGTGACCTTAGGCCTGTACTAGGTTACAAGATTTGGGCTTAGTGAGGTAACTTTAGGGTAAACCAGTGTTACAAAGGTGGTTTATACCAGGGTGCATTAATTATACTCGAGATAGATCAACATCCTATGAAACCATCCCCTATTGACCAATCAATTATCCGGAAAATAGTGTGTCCAACCCTGGAAAAGCCTCTGATGGCCTTAATATATGATCCTAAAGCAAGGCACGTATTTGGACTGGCTGATCTTATATAAAATTTGCATATAAGCTAAGCCTCCTTACCCATTTGAATTCTTTTTGCATATTTAATCTTTACTTGCTCTCAGACTATTTAACACCACTGGGGGTGCCGCTGATAGAAAAAGGTGGAAACTGTCTTATGCACATCAAACAACAGGGCCTGTTAATGTAATAGAATAAGCGATTGTAACTGTAGTCAGAAACCCCTCCTCCACTCCACCCAGTGGGTTAATGATAGAGCTGTGACTCTGATAAATCTGCTAACTTACTATAGTACACTACTTTTCCAGTCTTACTGACTCGTCTTCATAAAATCTGCCACTCCTCTGCAAGTAGACTTGTCCATGTTTCTGACTGGTCAGATGCTGCCAACACCACCTCTTTTATGTCAACATGCTCAGGGCTAGATTGACAAACCGTGTGTTAACTTATCTAGTTGATAGCCACTTCTGTGTAGCCACTTAGCCTGACTGCTGATGTTAGGGTAAGTGAAGCCAAATAATGGAACTGATATCCTGGATTTGTTGAACCTGCATCGTAGTACCAGTGGATGTTAAGATGTTACAGTTAAAACTAGATTTACAGACAGCTAAATCTCCCAGTCCAACCAGTATTAACACTTCACATGTAAGCAGTACATCAGTAAGAATAAGAAATATCTGTCCCGAGATGCAAATGATGTGTTTCATGTACTTAGAAACTTTGTCTCTCTGCATAGTTTACCCACTGAAGTGTTTTTCTCTGCAGAAATGCTTGTTGATGTTTCTCATCTTTACAAAAATAACACATAATGTCAGTCAGATGAGTTCAGTTGTTTCACTTAGTTATAAATTCAGCTATTTGTACTTAATAAATGGTGTGTCCAACAGGTAACTAAAGTAATTCACCTGCTAACCATCTACCAAATGAGCAATAATCTTCTCATCATTTAAGGTTCATTTTCTCTTTCAACCCCCAGATTAATGGTGTAATAAACTAAAACTCAGTTCCTTCATTGTCTTTAGTCCCAGTTAACTTAAAAGATGGTGGCGTGACGATGTTTGCTGTCGACTGACGTCCGATCCAAGAAACAAAATGAAGAGGAGGCTGCTGCGTGGTTTCCTCTCGGAAATTTCCATCCGGCTGGCGCTGTTGGTGGTATTCCTGTAAGTTATCCTTGTGACAGACACATGATCTGAAATGCAGGTGAAAGCAAACACCAACTTAACAATATTTGTGCTCCGCTCAGTGTGACAGAGCAGCTTCCTCCTTTCTATCGTGAGATCCAGGCAGAGGAGATGTGGCTATATAAATTCCATCGTGTGGAGAGGGACCATGTACCCACCTCTCTTATGTTTGTAAGTATATCTGTTTGCCTCTGAAATAAACTGAAGGACCATTTTGATGTTTCTTTTTAGGACCTTAATCCCCCTTAAGTTCACATTTCTGGGATAAAAATATTCAAAGGGGAAATCAGTTTTACACAAGTAAAACAATATATCTGGAAAAAGTTGTATAAACCCTTCTGTGACTTTAGAGGGAGCTTTGAGAAGTTTGAAAAATTGCCTCAAAAATCTGGAGGTGTGGAGCTGGGAAGAAGTGAGCTTGCCAGACCTCTGTAGTGGACTTCTGATAATTGCTTCACTCGTTTCTTAAACGTCAGAATTGGAAAAAAATACGGTATGTTGTCTGTCTAGGTACTCTGGTCATGATAAAGCTACTTGCATAGACAACATGATTACGTCAAATCCTGTAATTAGTTATCAGGATTTTTCCTGCATAGAGGAGTTTTTGGCATCCCCTCCCCAAAGAGCAGCATTGTAAAAAATAATATGTTTTTAAACCAGTTTTGTTAATTGGGGTTTAGTTTACTGAATCATAATAGGTATTTTGCTTGTTTGTTTGGGATAGGGTCAGATGGCCAGAAATAACATTTTAACCCATTCTCGGAGCCAGTAAAAACCCCTGGTTATCATTTTGTCATTTCCAGTTTACCTCAAGTCAAGGCAGATATCTTGGTTTTCTTCTGTAAAAAGGTTGTGTCATTGGGCCTGAACACACTAGAGAAATGCATCTCTCTCTGACTGATCTGATCTGTATCATTGTGGGTAATGTAGGTGCCAGGTTTTGGCAGAGAAATTCAATTCAATTTCATTTACATAGCGCACTTTCAAAACAACAGTTGCCTCAAGGTGCTTAGTATTGCAAGGTAAAGACCCTGCAATATTAGAGAGAAAACTCCAACAATCAGGTGATTCCCTTTGAGCAGCACTTGGCGACAGTGGGAAGGAAGAACTCCCTTTTTTAAACAGGAATAATCTCCAGCAGAACCAGGCTCAGGGAGGGGCAGACAAGAAGAGTTTATGATTTGGTGTCATCTCTGATTCTGCTGCATCTGTTTTTATTATTTTTTGTCCATTGTGAGTTCAGTAATGTGAAATCATTGACTGTATATAAAAGATGGACGAGGCCACTGTGATGTCACTCATTGGTTTAGGCTTCAGACATTTAAGCCTCATTGTTAGTGTTTCTGGCTGTTGCCATGTTGGCTTTTTTGAACCAGAGGTGATCGTATTTGGATCAGAAACATGTGCTATTTAATGCTGTAAAGTTGGGCTTTTTAATATGGGAGCTGGTGGGGACTGAGTTGCTTTTGTAGCCAGCTTCAGATGGACACGTTTTAAATTTACCGGCTATTACACTCTCCTCTGTTTTGGTCTGTTACAGAGTGTGGCAGTTTTCACCCCACTGATTGTAATCCTGGTTTTTACCTTCCTGAATAAGTCAGAACGTGGCGATCTGAAAGAAGCCTCACTGGGTAAAAAACTCATGCAGAAGAGTTTTTTGGTTTTCCACATTTAAAAATGTTGTCTGGCTTTTTGAGTTGACTTGTCTTTTTCATGATTCAGTTCTGTTTCCCCCTGTCATCCAGCTGTGACTCTGACTCTGGTGCTGAATGGGGTTTTCACCAATGTCATCAAACTTGTTGTTGGCAGGTAAATGGGTTACATCACATAGCATATTCAGCTTTACCCAGAAGCTGCCCATTTGTCCTCCACATTCATACTGTGTTCTTCCTCAGGCCGCGACCAGACTTCTTCTACCGCTGTTTCCCTGATGGTCAGATGAACCTGGAGCTACGATGCAGCGGTGACCCAGATGTCATCATGGAGGGCAGAAAGAGCTTTCCCAGTGGGCATTCTTCCTGTAAGAGGCTTTTTTGGTCAATTATGGTTGTATAGCTGGTACATTTTCATCAGCAGGCAACAAGAAAAGCAAATAGACACACAAAGCGAGGCAGGAGGGCACACATTTCAAAGTACCTGTATGTAAGTGTGTAATTACCTTTAGGCTCTTATTTCATTATATGACTAATGCTTGATTTATAGTACTGTATTGAATCTATGGCACAGCCTGACGTGCAGCTTCCCAGAAATGAAGCTACACATCGCAGTGAGGCAGACTTCAGCAACTGTGATAAGTCTGTGTGCAAGTAATATGCTGTATGAACACAATATATTTATATTATCACATGGGTGACCTCAGTGTAATAACATGCAATAGGCTGTTATTGTATCTAGCTTGCTCAGTATGATAATGTCACTGCAGGCATGGCATTTTTCTCATTTTCATAGTTCTGACAATCCTTCCTCCTTGGTCCCAGTTGCCTTTGCAGGTCTGGGCTTCACAGCACTGTACATCGCAGGAAAGCTGCGCTGCTTCACTGCAGCAGGCCAAGGCAGAGCGTGGCGGCTGTGTGCCTTCCTCACCCCTTTACTCGTTGCAGCTGTGATCGCCCTCTCCAGAACCTGCGACTACAAACACCACTGGCAAGGTCAGGATCAGAGCAATAGCAATGCCTAGATGGTAACTGAGCTTAATCTGACTGCTGCATCATGTAAAAAAAACCCCACAAAAACAATAAATTGTCTTATTTAGTTCGCAAATAGTGGTGAATGGTGGGAATGTTGCACCAAGGCCCAGGAAAAGATAAATAAGGATTATTTTGAATTGTGAATGATACAAAGCTACTCTAGGAGAGTTGGAGTATAAAAACACAGAGCTGGAAATGAGCAATAGGTCCCCTTTAGCAGGATGCAGAAGGAATAAAATTCATATGACAAATTTCATATGTATGGTCATGCAGTTTTTTATTACAGCTCACACTGTAAACAATGTTAGTGAAAGTCCTCATAGCTGTTTTTTTATTTATTTATTTTTTTATTGTTGTCTCTCTCCTTCATGTAGATGTACTGGTGGGATCTCTGCTGGGTCTTGCCTTCGCCTGGCTGTGCTACAGGCAGCACTATCCTCCACTTCAGGACCCGGACTGCCACAGACCCCTGCGTCACAGAGAGACTGTTCCCGCTGCACAGGAGCGCAAGCTGGCCAACTCCACCTACATCCTGCCCATGTAGAAAAGCTGTAACTGCGTTATGCTCTTTACTGGTGTCATTTAAATTGAGTTGCACAGTAATCCATGTACTTCTGGGTTTCACATTTTTAGGGCTGGGCAGCATGTCCATATTTATGTTTATCGTCAATCATTGTAAATGTATTCTTGGGATTTTCCTTTTGTACAGTGACACATGATGCACAGTTTTTCTGGACTGAAATTGCATTAATTACCAGGTCACATTTCTTCTGAATTGTTTGTGAAACACTTGAGAGCTACACTAGCACATCAACAGGTGTGTTTCCAATCCTGTCATTACATACAGGATATGTGGTTATCATGATACTGTTCTCCACGTGGCCCAGCTCTGCACACTCTGCGTATTGTGCCTATAGATCACATACTTTACGCACAACAGCTGAGCAGGTAAACTACAGAACCACTGCACTAACAGTCCACTGCCCATCAGTCTCTGGCTCAGCTGATGTGAAACACTTTGTCATGTGAGAGTCACTATTTTGTGATTGTTTTGTAAACTTGTAACTTTTTAAATTAGCAGACTGAGACTTAAAGGGAAGCTAACTGCACTCTGAGGTTAATTTCTGTGCATGGATTCTTATTCTTGACTTCTGGGGAAAAAAGTTCTGGTGAGAAGAGTCAAAGCTCAATGATTGAGAATTTTCAGCCTTATGCTTTGGTCTTTGTGGTTTTGGAGCTTGCTCAGGTGTAACGACAGGCCTGAACAAACACTGGGAGCAACCATCAGCTGTTTGTCAAAGTACTTGACTATTTATTCTGTCTGTTCAAGATCAAAATAGCACAAACACCTAGTAAAACGTACGAGAAGCATGTTATGACATGTGCCTCACATTAAAGATCACATGACGGCACAGACAGCAAGATGCAATTAAATGATCCAGTATAAGTGGACCTTTGAGCTTAGATGATCTTCACCATTTAACGTTTGATTTTTCGGAAAATGTAAAATAGGCTGTGTTTCTGTGGGCTGCTCCTGTCTGAAGGGGATGGGTGTTATGGATAAAATCCTGTCTGTCCTGCATCTGTCTTGATGCATGTTACAACATATCACAACACTAATATACTTTGTGTTAGAACTTTTTTTTTCTGAAAAATCAGTTTGGTAATGGATAAGATAAATACACAGGATTGTCTTTGTTATACCTGCAAATTAAGAATGTGAAATTAACATACTACTGCCATAAAGTGCTGTGGCAGCAGTAGCCTCTCAGTCTAAACTAAAGAGTAAGGCAGCATTACCTTGTGCCTGTCTTAATGTTGACAGATTTCCATCATTAGATCAATGTTAACGAAGAGTTAACTCTTACTTTGACTTTCTGACCTTTTCTGTGGCACTCGAGCAGCGTTCATTCCTACTAAAGATGTAAAACTTTAAAATAAGTCACTAATTTATAGGTAAACTATTCTTAAACTGCTGAGCACTGTTGTTTTTAACAAAAGTGCAATTAACAGGTACTGTTTTCAGCCTTGGAATAATATGCATCTAACATTCAAGTCATTTTAGGACAACAGTGAAGCTCTGTGGCGCAAAGAAAAATAATGCTTTTTTTGTTGTTGTTTGAATTACACAGGCAGTTGGCTCTGAACATTTCTGGGATTTGGGGACCAAAAGAAAAGTATATAACGCCTCCTTTAAAAGAACTTTTATTAGACCACCTCTTGCATTTGAAGGCAGGTTAATGCATTGTTCACTGTTATTTTTATTTTATCGAATGCTTTAAATCTTTCCGTCTTCCTACAGTATATTTTGAATGTTTCCATTCACTGAATTTCACAACATATAAAGTGCTCCATGTAACATCCTGATGTAGCAGTGCCGCTTTACGCTTCTCACGGTTTTTCCAGTGCCTGCTTTGCTTTAAATGATAATCTCATCTCTGCTATGACAGGACAGCTCATTTGATCTTGTTGTTCCAAGTTACTATGAATGAGTCGTCTCAGGCTTGCTGTCGGTCTGGTTTTTGTAACTGCACACTGGCTCCTGTTTAGTCAGAATATTCAGCACAGGTGGAGTCATGGTGTACAGGTGTTGGATTTTGGGGACCTTTGTGATGAACCTAACTTGGGTTGAAGTGTAACTTCTCCAGGCGATGGTGCTACCCTCCCAGTGCTCCTGCTGGTCAGGTTTTCTCTCCTGTTAATAGTTGTACCGGCATGTAAAGTCATCGACTTTCATCTCAGACATTTAATGCTACAGTTTGTGGTTCGGGCATATTTTGAGTTTTTATTTATTTAACCTAATTATTCTGTTTGTGCGTGAAACCAGCCAAAGTTCTGCAGGGTCAACGGGAGCTTAAAAGCAGCTGGATCACAGTGGTTTTAGACCAAACTTGGCATAAAGAAAGCTGAATTTGTGCCTTTGTTTACTACATTACTCTCAGTTAATGAATGAAGTATATGCTGCATGTTACAGTGTATGCTCTCTGTCATGTTAACTTTTTTCTGAATCTACTTTTTTTTTTTTGGTTTCCAGTGTACTCACTTGTAAAGATACTGCACAATGTTTAAATGTGGCATGCTGCCTTTCTTTACCTCAGAAAGAAAAAATGTAATTTCTTTTCATTAGTTGATCATTGATGGTGGAGTAAAAAGTGAAGACACGTGTGGAAAATGTCAAATGTGGGACGACACAAGAGGAGAAAAACTTTGAGACCTTGAAGACGAACAACATCGGTATTTCTTTGTTCAGTCTGACAGATATTTTTAAGTTGATGTATAAGTATGTTTGCTTTTGGAGAATGCAGGGGTTTACTTGAATTTTTAATATTTGTAACTTTAAATGTGGTTATGATGAAAATGGGGATCAAATTTGTGGGGGAGCTTTAAAGGTACACATTATCCTGAAGTCCAGTTTACATATTTTACTTCCAGCCTGTAGTGCTGTCTGCACAGATGTCTGTCTTCTCTTAAATCTAATGTAACAAATTGGCAGTAGAAAGAAATATATTCATGCACGAAACCGCTCACAACAAGGTTTGTGGATTTTTATTTTTATTTATTTATTTTCAGTTTTTAGTATTTTTTGGGGCTTTAAGCACCACAAGACGTGCCACGTAGCTCCATCATATTAAAAAAAGACAGACATTTCTACAGCTGATTTCTCCAAAACTGGGTAACTTAACACCAAAATTATTCTGTTGGTTAAACGGCAATACATGCAAGAGGAAAAACGTCTGTTAATTAGATTTCGGGGTGAATTGTCCCTTCAAGGCAAAAAAAAAAAAAAGGTTCCTTAGACTGCTTCGTTTTGATAAAATCCTGCATGTTTTACACATATTTTCCTCATTGCTATCATCCATTCTGTTAATTTATGTGACTTTCAGTACATTCAGAGTGATGATGAGGGATTATACTAAAGCTTTCCTGTTTTCCTGCTTTTTCCATGGCCTGACCGTATGCTCATGCTCATATACTATCCTGATTGTCCATACTGTGATGCTTTTAATGAATTTTTCCTTGACACTGAATGATCTGTTGTCCTTTGCATATTTTCTTTGGAGTCAGCAGTCCTCTCTCGGGTGAGAAAACTATTGAACAGACCTGATATATATATTTTTTTTTCAATAAAATTCAGTTCGACTTGTTTTTTGAGTTTGCCAGAGGGATCAGTGGTTGATGAAAATTAAATGTTTTTCAGCACAAGGAAGAAATTTTCTTTCAAGGCTTTTTTGCCAGACAGGCTCCTGTCTGCTGCACATTGCTAGTCAGATAAATTTATATTATTCTGGTGGAAAATGCAACATAATTTCCAATATATTCTAAATCAATTAAGTATGTTTTATATTGTTCTGTATTTCAGTCTGTTATATTATTCTATAGTTCAGTCTATAACAGCCTATATCATTTAAGTGCAAAAAAGTATGCTGACTGCCACCTCAACAGCTATGCCAGTGAAAACTTCTGAAATCATTACATATTGGTCAAGTATGTGTAACTACTGAAATATGAAGGTACTGATCTTTAGTTTTTGACAAGCTACCTGGGTTTAATATTCCCCTTTCCATAAATTTGTTCCTGGTTAAGTGAATCTTTTGTAAAAGTTCATAATTTCTCATTTTGGAGTCACATGGTGGAAACTCTACAACATTTATTTATTTAATATGTGCATATGACATTGTTTTAGAATGATTTACAATTAGACCTAAACATATTTTGGTAAAGAAATCATAATTAACTCTCTGAGGTCTAAAACCCGAACCCTTACTCTGGGCAATTTCGTCTTTGTTTTTATGAAATTGTTCTCCCAAGTCTTGGCAATCAGGGAACAGAGCAAATAATCATTCTGACACACATCAAAACTATTCAGATTTTTTCCCAAAAAAGTAAAAAAAATTTCCCCCCAGAATATAGGGTTCACCATTCTGATGCTCAGTTTGAACTTCAGCTTAACTATGTCTACATGCCTAAATGCATTAAGTTGCTGCCATGTGATTAGCTGATTAGATATTTGCATTAACAATCAGTTGTCACTAGGTATACGTGTCAACATGTATACCTAGTGACCTGGCCAGTGAGTGTATATTCTCAACTCTTAATTTCAACCTACCTTTTTATATTTTTAACAGAAAAAAAACGAACAAATGTTTACCGTTTTTCTGAATAAAGTTTAAAACTGCTCATATTTTCTCTTTTTTCATGTATTGTTTACATAAAAAACATAGTATGCCTTGTTTTCTCAGCTTGGTGGGCGTGGTTTCAAGCCGATGACGTATACCAGTTTTCTTCCAGGTGATTGGTTGGAAGTGACGTGTGGATTTGGCGCCACATTTCCAACAAGGAACAGAGTAACAGCGCTGTTGGTATCGTCAAAGCTCAGACACAGCAAATCAAAATAACCTGCTGTTTATGACACTTTAGGGTGATTTTAACGGGCTTGTCTCAGTTTTAAAGTTTTAACCGACTTCTCTGAAAATGTTCATCGCGGACATAAGGAAGGATTTTTATGAAGTTGTCGCAAACCAGGTAAGACTTAAGTGTAAACTGTAACATTAGGTTCTTAGCTAGCTAACTTGAACTAACATTAGGTAACATTACATTACGCTTAACATCAACTATCATTTTGAGACTCAAAGCATTTATTTTCTAAACTTTGTCACTTTGCTTTCAGAGAGTCGTACTCCTGGTGGCACCAGACATCGACGCTCTCTGTGCCTGTAAAATACTACAGGTTAGCAAGCGTTAGCTCCTGCAGCCTCTGCGTGTTCTTCTGTATTTGTAACACCAAGCATTGTCTTTGATTGACTCTTTTTTTCCACTGTTTTCTTTAGTCTTTCTTGCTCGCAGGGTAAATAATTTTTCTAGTGGATTTTGTGCATGATACCTAGCATTTGCACTTTTAAATGAATCAGGGGGCCTGTAAACAGAGGGTTTGTAAACAGAGAGCATGCTGATTAAATGCTCCCAGTGATCTCTTGCACTTATGGACAGCAAATGTACTGTGATGATGCAGAGGCGCTACATTTATATGGTTACCATCTGTTAAAACATTAATTGTGAGTATTTAAAAATGTTGTCAGTAGGTTTCACTGTGTGCATGTTAGAGATTATAGAGTTTCTTTTGACTTAAGATTCAGTATTCAGAGTAGTTAAAAGATGAATTAAACAATAATTGCTGGTCTCTTTTCTAGGCATTGTTTCACTGTGACCAGATCCAGTATACACTTGTGCCAGTTACTGGCTGGCAGGACCTTGGCACTGCCTTCCTTGAACACAAAGAGCAGGTATACTTAAATCAGACCAGGGGAGTGTGCTACAAAGTGAGATTAAGGTTAACAAGCTATTTCACGCTTAAAATCAGGGTTTTCAGTGGTGTGAAGGTGTCTCTCTTTTAACCTGGCTAGATCACCATGGTAACTTATGCTTTTTTAAGTGTTTCTGCTTGAGAGACTGAAGCAGAAAGTCTGGGTTAACCGAGAAAGTTGACCACATTATCTCTGACCGTTGTGTTTAGGTTTTGTTGAGCCAGCAAACACAAAAACAGCCTGAATTTTAGCTTTGTAGTACACTCCTCTGAGTCTGCACATGAATATATGGCAGAAACTAGCATAAGGAAGACCTGTTGAGGGTTTCCACAATGGACCTACTATACTGTTTTGGCTTATTTTGTGTTGTAGTTTCGATACTTTGTTCTGATCAACTGTGGGGCAAATGTTGACCTCCTTGAGATGCTGCAGCCAGATGATGACTCCATCTTCTTCATCTGTGACACTCACCGGCCCGTAGATGTGGTCAATGTCTACAATGACACCCAGGTGATGTGTAATGACTTGTTCAATTCAAATTTTAGGCTACGTCCACATTAATAAGTTTGCATTTTAAAGTGGAGTTTTAGCACAGTTTCAGGTATAATCTCTTCTATTTACTTGCTTTATATCACATGATCATTCACGTATAGTGAGCAAGTGTGAGGACTGTACTAAGAAGGAAGGGCAACTTTGGGGGGAAAAAAGTAACAACTCAAACTTTGTTGGATGGGACAGTGAGAAAATACTACTACTGAAAGTAACACACACATAATGACATATTAGAGTGGTACTCTGGGTGTTATCCATGGTCATTAGAAGCCATTGCAGCAGGAAAGAAGCACCTACATAAAAAGAATGAAATCTCTAAATGTATGTGACCCTAGCTATAAGGTTTTGTCTTCATTTTTGTGACTTATAATGTCCAGCAAGCAAGTGAACATAGGTGACTGTAATTGTTGACAAAAGTCTACTTTTCTGCCCATCCGGACTACAAATCAGTCCTGAAGTTTAAACTAAAACTACGTCAATGGCGTTACCAAATGACTCAGTTTTACGGGTTCAGAAATGTGTAGCAGTGCAGACGCCAGGTGTAAATGTAGTAGAAGTTAAACATTTTAAGCTCCTGAGACCCTGCGTCCACATATGTGGACATTACATTTAGCCTTTTCTGCACCTTATACTTCATCCTGCTCCATAGTGTTTTATACATTGTTAAGCAATGTTGACTTTATTGAGTTATGCTGTAAAATAAGCCCAATGTCTCCATATGGGGACATACTTAAAAAAAAATACTTATCAGGTCGAACTAATCACAAATAGCTAGGAAAAATTAAAAATGCATCACAAACAAGAGTTGGGGTCTCAGGAAGTTATCAGGCTGTGGGACTGTAAACTTTAATGTTAAATGGATCCGGTTTAATGTTTCAGACTCTAATGTGCAGCCGTCACCTTAGAAACAAACAGCAGCACTGAGAGCGCACTCAGTGATAAAATAGTTAACTTGAATTAAAATGTTTATTTCACCGCTCTGTGCACTAAATCCCAAGATTAACGATTTTCTGTAGCATTAATCTCTTAGTAACTTTTGAATTTAGAATAATGGATTACACAGCAGTGGGGAAAAAAATTTATTACAGTAGATGTCTTTCTGAAAGTGCTGTAACTAAGTTTAAGGAT
>VUQI01028375.1:0-24448 GCA_015106735.1 Paratilapia polleni
CTGAGACGAGCATTTGTGTTCTTTTTGGTCAGCAGTGGTTTTCTCCTTGGAACTCTCCCATGGATGCCATTTTTGCCCAGTCTCTTTCTTAATGTTGAATCATGAACTCTGACCTTAACTGAGCCAAGTGAGGCCTGCAGTTCTTTAGATGTTGATCTGGGTTCTTTTTGACCTCCTGGATGAGTCGTCGATGCGCTCTTGGAGTAATTTTGGTAGGCCGGCCACTCCTGGGAAGGTTCACCACTGTTCCAAGTTTTCTCCATTTGTGGATAATGGCTCTCACCGTGGTTCACTGGAGTCCCAAAGCCTTAGAAATGGCTTTGTAACCCTTTCCAGACTGATTGATGTCAATGACTTTGTTTCTCAGCTGTTTCTTTAGATCGTGGCATGATGTGTTGCTTTTTGAGCTCTTTTAGCCTACTTCACTTTGTCAGACAGGTTCTGTTTAAGTGATTTCTTGATTCAACAAGTCTGGCGGTAATCAGGCCTGGATGTGGCTGGTAAAACTGAACTCAACTTTCCAAAAAAATGCAGTTAATCCCAGTTAATTCATGATTTAACAAGGGAGGCAATTACTTTTTCATAGAGGGCAGGTAGGTTTGGACAGTTTTTTTCGCTTAATAAATGAAATCATCATTTAAAAACTGCATTTTGTATTTATTTGGGTTATCTCTGTCTAATATTAAAATTAGTTTGATCTGAAACATGTAAGTGTGACAAACATGCAAAAAACTAAGGAATCAGGAAGGGGGCAAATACTTTTTCACAGCACTGAAAATTTTATCATATAACATGGCCATAGAAAGTCTCTTTGTACTGATAATTCTAATTCATCCATCCCACTTTGTCTCTGCTTGCACATTTTTGTCTGTTGACAAGTGTAAAAACCAATGCTGATTCATACATGATACATCGTAAGAACCAGAAAGAAAACGGCAGGATATAACACTGATACCTAACACGTACACTAGCAGAAGAAGATCATTTCTGTTTGTCTCTTGCCTTTCCCACAGAGGATCTCTCCTTCCTCCAGTCTGGCCAGTAGCAACACCTCGCCCTGTTCCACACTGCACCCTCTCACTGGTGCTGAAGGCAACAATAACAACAAGCACGCCTCCCCTAGCCACGTCTCCGTCACCTCCCCCACCTCGACACTGGAGAGCAGAGACAGCGGGATCATAGGTAAGATAGAATTTTTTTCAAACAGACCACCCTCAGACCATTAAACTGCTAACGCTGTGTGTCCTCCCCTCACTCTTCTTTTCAGCCACGCTGACCAGCTACT
Source organism: Paratilapia polleni (assembly GCA_015106735.1). Lineage (NCBI taxonomy): Eukaryota > Metazoa > Chordata > Actinopteri > Cichliformes > Cichlidae > Paratilapia > Paratilapia polleni. Next base: position 1,286 of record VUQI01028375.1, read on the forward strand.
CTGCTGACTCGGCCGCGGAGAGGGACGACGGCGCTAAGTACCCTGGTGAATGTTACCATGGCAGCAGCCTCAACCTGTGGCAGCAGGGGGGTCGGCCGGTGGTGGCCTCCACTTCATCTACCAGTATGGTAGCGTCGGGAAGCAGGAATGATGGCTTCCTATATAAGGTGGAGGACAACATGGCTGCCTCCACTTACAGCCTAAACAAACTCCACCCAGACCGAGGCACTGTCTCCGCCCACTCATCAGGCTCCACCCATTCCATCCCCCTCTACCTCATGCCCCGCCCTAATTCGGTCGCTGGTAAGATGAATGGTGGTGTGTATTCTGTATGTCTGAGTAAAGTGGTTTTCCAGACACTCTTTTCTGTTCGTCAGTTATCACTGGTGAGCTCACCATCGATACTGAGCAGTTCCTGATAATCGTGTGTCTACTGTGCATTTAAAAAGGGGCATAAAACAAAAGTAAATATTCCAGTTTACTGTCAAGGTTGTCCACTGTGTTAGAGGGGGAAGGGGCAGTTGCAGAAAAGCAACATGTGTTAATTCATCTAAAACTAAAGATGAACAGATGGCAACCAACCCGATCGTCTGCAAGTCTGAGAGAAGTGAAACTAGTTCCAGCTAGAACACTAGCAGCTCTACTTACAGCTGAACTACCCAGCAAATACAGAGAATAACAGCTATTAACTGTCCAGTTTTCCTCAGTACAGAAAAATACAAAGACACCAAATGAAGTGGTATGCACTGGAGGGGCCTGGGTGGGACCATAGGCAGTAGAAAAGATGGACAAAGCTTCCAGGTCTGAAAAGCGAATCCAAAGCATAAGTGCCTTAAACTGGAATTCTCATCAGTGGCCACAAGGGGGCGATAGCTGTGGTCGCAAAAAAGACCTGTATAAGTCCTGTATGAGTCTATGGGAAAACAGACCTCTTCCCAGACCACCATAAACATTTTCCTGTTGAGTTTATGGGCACAGTCACTCATTTTGCATCAAACTGAATAAAACATGAAGTCCATTTTGTAAATGTTGCCCATCTGTCTTATTATTAAAGGCTGTGAGGATAGTTTGCAACCTGGGTGGATTACCTGCAGACACTAGTGAGGGCTGAAAACACAGTTTTTTTTGTAGTTTTTAATCCTTTTTTTGAGGTGGAAAAAAATACCTCATTCAAAAATAAGCAAAACCTAAAAAGGGTTTTATCATGGATTAAAAATACAGATGGTTACTTATTATTATATTTTAAACTTCTTTTTGCTTTGCCTCATTTTGTCACCCTCTTTTCTGAAATCAATCCCTTGATGGAAAGAAAGCTGTTTAGCGGCACCTTTACAGCTTTAGTTCAGTCTGTCTTCAGTGCCGGTCCGACGTTAACCCTCTGAGGTCTAAATCTTCATCAGCGAGGACCCCACCTCAAACCCTAGGCAATCAGAATATGTCATTTTTGTTTTTATTAAATTGTTCTCCTAAGTCTTGGCAATTGGGGTTACCTAACCCTACCCTAAACCTACCTACCTATGATGCCTTAGACCTCAGAGGGTTAAATAGACAGCATTTCAGAAATACACATAGACCAAGAAGAAAATCACAGTCCTGGATCCAGGCCGTGGTTCGTCTGACATAGATCTGAGACAAAGGCAAATACTATAAATAAAGAATCATATCAACATCTTAAAAAGCTCACTCATTAACACTTGTTTCTCCTTTGTTTAATCTGTATACAAGCAGGAATTTAAAAACAAAGTGTTAATGAGCTCTGTGCCTGTAGTTTATAATGTGTATGGCGCCTGGGTAATGCGTTCAGATCCCATTCTCCTTTTCTTCTTCTCCTCGCTCTGTGTCTCAATAAAAGCTGAAAGGCCATGAGCACTTTGGGAAAGGAAGGAAGTGACATGTTTGTCATTTCTCACTCGCACACTCACACAGGATACAAGGCACAGCCTGCACTCATATGCTCTGCAGTGCAAGAGGATTGTTACTGGATTGATTAAAACAAAGTTCTGGTAGGTTTCTCATGGTTTTGTGCCTGGAGTTGAAGAAAACTCGTTTTTACCATTTATTACTGCTTTGTTAGCTTTCAGATCAGCTTTACAGCAACTCTAGGGGAACTCAAGACGTTTGCTTTACTAACAATAGATATGAAAATGCAACTTTTGATTGTTTTTAATTCCAAATATATATGAATGTTGGCATTACATATCAGTGTTTTCAGACGTTGGGGTTGTGTTAAGATGTTAGCTTGTTTTAAGCGTTCATACAGGGGTTCATAATGTATTTGTTGTTGTCAGCGTTTGTAAGCGCCAAACGTGATTCACTTCTCAAGTCTCAGTGTTTTGCACTATTCAGGATTATATTTATGGAGTCGTGACGTTACTGCAAGGTTGCCATGCAACCAGCAGAAAACACAGGAAGTAATTTCCCCTACCCAGGATATAGTCCGGCACCAACAAGTCCAACCTGTTGTAAAACTACACCTTTACACTTGATATTTGTACAGATTAAACAAATGAAGATTTAAAGGTGCTTTTATATGCATTTTTTTTTAACTTTGGACGGAGCCAAGCAATTTTTTTCTCACTGTTTTCATGGACAATATAAAAGATGGACGTAGCTTCGGGCAACCCCTGTGGCTGCAAAAAGACTTCCTGTCCTATAGATGTTTCTCAAAAAATGGCTCCCTTGCTCTGTGACCTCAGTAAACACTTTTCTAATGGTTTATGGGCTCAGTCACTCGTTCCGAGTCAGACTGAAAAGAACATTAAGTGGATTTTGTAAATTATGGTCATTCTAATAATTCAGAGAGGAGGATTATCCAGGATACGCTCACTGGGTTAGCCAGTTAGCATGCAGTTTTTCAGTCATATCCAACCGTCACACGTAACACCTAGTTAAGCTAATTTCTCGTTCTCGTTTCTCATTTAACAGCAAGTACAAGAATTATAAGAAGCTTCTCTTCTAACCCTCAGCTAGAATGTGAATGAATATATTTACCAAAGTGCCAAACTTGTTTGCATAGAGCAGTAGTCATGACACATTTAGCATGGCTTAACTTAAACTTTGAAAGCAGGGGGAAAGAACTACCTTGGCTTTCTCTGGAGAAAAAAAATACACCTACCAACAGCTCTAGTTTCCTTTCCTTAACAAACTTGGTGTCTGTAAAAAGCACATTTTCTGAATTAGTTTGGCATTGTGTATAATTATAAATACTAACACCCATGAGCCTCAGGCACCATTGCTTGGAAGAAACCAATCAGGTGTAAGAAAACTGCAGTTTAAAACACTTTGTTGTTATATTAGGAAGCAAATAGGAAGACCACAGTTGCTGAATTCATCAACGTCAGCCCAGAATGTGAACGTAAACAGATACTTTATAATACAGAAATCAACTGGTTTTTTTTATACTTTCTCTTTAGCGACTAGTACAGCCCACCTTGAAGACCTAGCTTATCTTGATGAGCAGCAGAGACACATCCCTTCAAGGACGTCCCTCAGAATGCCTAGACAGAATTCTGGGTGTCGTAGTCAACAGGACCACAGAGGTAAATGCACGCATGCTGTCAAACATCCTGAGATACAGCTATTCTAAAAGGCAATATTACAGACACTCCTCTCTTCCCCTCTCTTCCTGCAGTTCGTTTCACTCCCTCTCTAAACCTGAAGCCCCTTCACTTTGAGGTGCCCGGTCTCTCATCTGATTGGCTGTTCACCGGCAGGGAGTGGCTCTTCCAAGAAGTGGACACCTGTCTCCACAGTGATGACCCAGCAACCGGTCGGGGCGCGGTTATCATCGGCAACATGGGCTTTGGCAAAACAGCCATCATTGCTCGTTTAGTGGCACTTAGTTGTCATGGAAACCGCATGTTGCCAAACGCTTCTGGCAGCCAGACCATACCCAAACGTAAGAAGAAAAGAACCCTTTTCTTTCACATCTGTATAAACAGTATCATACCAGTGAAATTATGTGGGTTATTAGCAAAAACCTAACAAATATCTATGCAAAGGTTAAACTCATGTCCATGAATTCTGAGGAGCATAGTGGCCTCATTTATTTTGATGAATAGAACCACCAGCAGTCTTTCTAGAAATGAGTACTCAAGCAAGAAGGACCAACCCAGTAATCACTCTTATACCTAATATATGCAATTCCAGTGCAGAGTCAGGGCTGCATTAGTGTCTTTTGAGAGTCTGTCCCATTTGGACATGTTTGAGAACTGAATGTAACAAAGCAGAAGTTGGGGTAATTTTGTGGGAAGAAAAAATGTGAACACAGTCTGCAGGCTGCTTCTGTCAGTCATCAGTTAATTTCTTGTGATAGACCCTTACATATCCCTTGACGTCAGTGGTTCCAACTGTGGGACCAGCAAATTTTTAGTTCAGTGTTGATACCAGCTTTTTGGCAACATCACAGTGTTGTTGGAAAAGAAATCTAACAGAGGTTCAGAAGACCTTTGCAGAGAAGGGAGAATCTAACAGAAGGAGACCACCTCCCCTGCACTCCATCAAATCAGGCCATTATGGTAGAGTAGCTTCACAGAATTCACTAAGTAAGCCACAAATGCCCACTTAAAGCTTGCCGAACTGCATTTAAATAAATTTGGAATCACTGAGTTTCTCTTTATAAGATTGTAAGGGCTGTCACTTTATAATCTAAAGAACTTCATAATAACACTGGACATAACTGAAATGACAACTATACTCATAAAAGCTTAAACATCAAGCACTAAAGACCAGACACTTTTTCCCTGGCTAATGCCATCCCTACAGTAAAGCAAGGTGGTGGTAGCATCATGCTATGAGGTTGCTTCTGAGTAGCAATGACACAGACAAGGGAAAGCTGAATGCAGCCAAATACAGACAGATTGTTGAATAAAACTTGCTCCAGAATACAGTGACCTGAGACTGGAATAGGGGTTGATATTTCAGTAAGACAAAGTTCCAAAGCAGCCAAGATAAGGCTCTAACTACCTTTGAGTAGCCTAGACATAAACTCCAAACATCTGTCGTGAAATCTGAAGACGGCCGTTCCCTCCAATCTGATGGAGAGGGTCTGAAACAAATTGCCCAAATCCAAGTGTGCCAAGCCTGTAGAGACTTAGCCAAGAAGAGTGAAAGGTGTAAAGCTTCTACAAACTACTGGATTTAGGGGCTGAATACTGTAAATTAAATCTTATGCTTTCATTTACAGTATTTTCAGAACCAAAGGGTTCTGCCAAAGGTTTTTGGCAGTAACCCATTTGACGTGTTTGTCAAAGGACCCCCAGCACATTATTGCAGCCACGAATACAGCATTATTCATGCACTGAAATTCACTCAAAGTAACAGCTGAGTTATCATGTACAACCCAATAAAATCCACCAGACTGACAGCCAGCAGCCAAACACATAGCTGAGCCAACCACCAGAAAAACCTCTTAAATCATGCATTTAGGAGTACTGAAAGCAACAGCTGCATAGAAGGAAGGACACCGTTTGTATATTTGAATCTTTATTGATGCCCCAGATGTGGAGACTGCTTCTTTTTCCCACGATTCCTTGGGAAGAGGAGGTGGAGGAGGAGATGAAGGAGGATCAGGAGAAAGCTGTCCAGGTACACCAGAAATGAGGAGGAGACAGGAGGAGGCACTGAAGAGGCTCGCAGGACAGGTAGCATCCCTATTTCAGTCATATTTCTATTTTTTTGGTTAAAGACGACCAATTGTGCTTGTTTCATTTTCTGTCATATATGTGCTGTTACAATGGTGGATGCTCATATTAAACATGACCAAAGTTTAAAATAATGAGGTCAACATATGTAATCCCATGGAGCCAAAAGCAAAGGCTTCAGACTGCTCAAAACAGTCAGTTTCAGTTTTTTTCTACTCTTGGCTCTTTATGACATCAGTGTGAGCACAGAAGCCCCACCCACCTGCTGTTCCAACCTTCTGTTTACAAGGGGCAGCCAATCAGAAGAAAATTAGCTTAAAGGGAGAGGGAAGGGAGCTAAAACAGCTTGTCTAAAGCAGTGGAAATGAGTTTAATATGTCCACTTTAATTAGCTTGCTCTAATACCTACCAACACAAAGATTAAACCCAAAATTTCTCGAGCTAAAATGCCATTAGACCAGTTAAGGAGTCCACCTTAACAAAGTTCTACTAAACATCTACAAATGACTCACATGCTCTTTTCTTTCTCTGTTTTGTAGGTAGTCTCATATCATTTCTGTCAGGCTGATAACTGTCACACCTGTCTGGTTCCGGAGTTCGTCCACAACATGGCTGCGATGCTGAGCGACGCCCCTCAGCTGGCAGCCTTTCGGGAACTGCTGCACCGGTCACCACAGCTGCAGAGCATGCTCAGTCTGCGCTCCTGCATCCAGGATCCGAGCTCTGCCCTTCAGAGAGGAATACTAGAACCACTCGATGCTCTCCACAGAGGTGCAGATTCTACCACACTCCACTAGCTTATGGTTGGTAAAGCCAGGGACAGTACCTGATGTGCAGTGATCCATATTGTTTGTTTTCCAGAGAGGAAATTGCATGTAGATGGGGCGGGGCTTATTGTACTGATTGATGGGCTAAACGAGGCAGAGTTCCACCGGCCGGACTACGGAGACACGCTGACCACCTTTCTGTCGCGAACCATCCAGAAATTTCCTTCTTGGTTGAAGGTCATTACCACCGTCAGGACCAATCAGCAGGTATACAAACACACACAAATGAAAAATCACAAAGTTGATTTTTCACAAAGTGAAAAAAAGAACCTAAAATTTCAAAAGCATAAAGACTGGATTCAATTTTGTTTTCATGCACTTTAGTAAAAGCTAAAGTAGAATTTAGCCTATGTTAGCATGTCCAGCTAACTAGCAGCAATCTCAATATTACTTCTAAAGCCAAAGAGTATGAAAATATATCTAATATACCCTAAAAATTAGAAGATTTTTTTTTTGTCTTCCTTTGTCTTTCAGTCAGTCTTTTTCGTGAGAATTTTGTGTGGTAAATATTTGTTATGTAAGTTAGGAAGCATTTTGGCTCTGGTGAAAATGACATCTGTCTTTCTTTGTGTTTTTATTCAATCAGGACATCACTCGTTCGCTGCCTTTTCACCGCATCTCTCTAGACAGAATGGACGAGAATAACGCCATAGACCAGGACCTGCAGGTAAGGTGCAAACAGATCCACTCCTGTGAGTTTCTCTGTCTTTCTTTGTGCACATCTATACTGTATTTGTCTGCCTTTTCTCAGGGTTACCTGATGCATCGTATCCACAGCAGCGCTGAGATCCAGAGCAATGTGTCACTGAGCAATGGTCGCCTTGACAACACGGCGCTGTCCAAACTGATCAGCCACCTGAAGAGCCTGAGCAGAGGCTCGTACCTCTACCTAAAACTGATCCTGGACCTGATAGAGGGAGGCTACCTTGTCCTAAAGAGCTCCAGCTTCAAGGTGAGGTGGGGAAGGAAGGCAAAGGTAAAATTAATGAAGGCCTGAAAAAAGTGAAGACTGCTAAAAAAACATCACTTAAAGCACTTGAGTTGTCATTTAAACAAGGATGAAAGCAAGTAAAATGTCAGCGGAATTCATAGTTTCCACATGACGTCCCATCCCGGAGGGCAAAAAGTCTTTCCTCTGCTGTCTGCTGGTTATTTTTAACTGATTTGTTTAGCCAAAATGCAGGATAGTTGTTAACTTCTTAACATCAACCAAATGTAGGTGTAGCTAATGAGTTTATTAACCTGAGATGAGGGAAACTCCAGGTTTTCTGTTCCAGAAAGAGAGTTAAATTAAACTTAAATTCTGAGTCAGTTACCGGGGTAACAGACTCTGTGAGCCTAACCTGCTCGCTGGCAGGTTTTCTTCAACAAACTAAGTTTCTCTCTGACTCCTCCCCTCCTGCAGCACGCAGCTGTCTGACAGCGTGTTTCATCTCTTCACTCATGCAGTCGATATCAACACGCATATCGGAGCCTGTTAATCTGCAGAAGTGAACTTTACTAACATTACCTGGGTGGACGTACTCAGAGGGGACTGAACTAACTGTGGTCAGTTCTTCTGGAACCAAAACTCAGAGTTGCTGATCTCAGAGTTAATCAACCTGGAGTTTATGTTTAGACTCAGAGTTTGTAGAACCTTCTTTCTGGAACAGGTCACCATCAAATCACATAGTGTTTATTTATTGTTCAGTGTAGTGAGTGAATTGTATAATTACTCAGACGTATTCAGTTTAATATACAGTAAAGAGGAAGTCTTAATTTGTTTGTGTGTGTGTAGGTGGTTCCTGTGAGTCTAGCAGAGGTTTACCTGCTCCAGCTCAACATGCGCTTTCCCACCCAGTCGTCCTTCCAGAGAGTTCTGCCTCTGCTCAACGTGACTGTGGCATCGCTGCACCCACTGACCGACCAGCAGGTAACACACCAGCTCCGTCTGTCTGTACACACTTTCACGTTGGTACACTTTCATGTAGGACACTATGTACACTTGAATTTTGACAGGATAGCGTTTTCTGATATGGAACCCGATAATGCTATCAGGATCATTTTTATGACCAAATATAAAGATAAAGTGCTTGACGCCGCCATGAGCCTCTACTGTGCTTTAGTTCAGCGTTAGCATGCTGAGGGTTGCTAATGGTGAATACAATGCTGTCAATGTGCAGCTGTTTGAGGTGGTGAATGCGGGCACCCTGACGGGAGGTTCACTGCAGTGGGTGGAGTTTTCGCAGCGCCTGGAGCAGCTCTCCTCGTTCCTGTTACGTCGCAGCGACGGCAGCCGGATGCTAAACCACGCCTCCTTCAGGGAGTGGCTGGTGTGGAGGGAGGAGGGGCAGGATGACAGGTTCCTCTGCGACCCCAGGTACACTCACAGGCGGCTGGAGGGCAATAGTGACAAACGGAGAGAGAGGGGGGAATGTTTCTCACTGAGCCGTCTGTGTGTTTGTCTCCAGGAGTGGCCACACTCTCCTGTCCTTCTGGCTCTGCAGACAGGCGGGGAAGCTGACCCGACAGCAGACACTGGAGCTGGGACACCACATCCTGAAGGCTCACATCTACAAGGCAAGCTCACACACACAGTTAGACACGCATGTGCAAACACCTGGGGGTAGAAATCACACCACAATGACTGAGTGCTTATAAGGAGACCAACAGTAAGAGATGTTTGCACAGATCACAAAAGTAATGGGTATAAAACGCCACTGCTTGGTATCTAATTGTTGGTTTCTGTGGTGTCTTTTCTCGTCATCCAGGGCCTGAGTAAGAAGCTTGGGGTTTCCTCTTCAGTTCTGCAGGGGCTGTGGCTGTCATACAGCACGCAGGGCCTAAGCCCTGTTCTTGCATCACTGCGCAACCTCTACACCCCCAACATCAAGGTAACACACTGTGCGTGCACACACACACACACACACACACACACACACACACACACACACATTTGCTAACACAGGTCTGTTGTAACTTTGCTCTTTCCCCTTCCCAGGTGAGCAGATTGCTGATTATGGCCGGGGCCGACGTGGATTACTGTAGCGACGTCCTCAACAACGCCCCCCTGCTGTGTGTCCACGCTCACCTGGGCCACGCTGATGCTGTGGCGCTGCTGCTCGACCATGGAGCTCAGGTAAAAAAAAAAAAGAACACTTTGGAGATTTTTAAGGTTTGTGTGATTTTATAGAAAGATATTATTGGGTTTCAGCAGGAAGTCTGAGCCAGTTTACCGTAACCAAACTTTCATATTGCATTTCTAGGTGGATGCACAGTCACATGACGGTTTGACTGCACTGGGATTCGCTGCTGCAGCTGGTCGCCTGGATGTCATCACAATGCTGAGTCAGCACAGAGCCAAGGTAGCTGTGGAATTGGTTCATAATATCTGCTGACAAACAGACAAATGCAAATTCATTTTCTGCCAAACAAAAAGATACACTCGCCACATCAAAGATAACACAGATATTCAATACTAGAATTTTATTCACCAAAACTGAATCACAAACTTCTTGGACGGGCTGTACCTCACAGTAAGCCAGGTTGTTATTTTGATCGTTCTATTAAAATGTTCCAGAAGGCACCAGTGGCACAAACACGACCACAGGATCACAGGATCCAGCTCACTGATGGAGAATTAGAATTAAAGAGAGCTGGCAGACAGCAGCTGCCTCCATGGACACACCTATTAATCATAGAAGCCACGCCCCTAAATTTAAGTCTGTACGAAGTCCAAATGAGTGAGTTTGGCTGAGCTGAGCCAACATTTGTGAAAATATAAAATGCAGGTTTTTCCTGCATGTAAAAAATGCTGGAGGTTTTTGGTCTTCACCCAAAGGAAAAACCCCTGGATTGAAATAAAAATAGTTTTTTCAGTGTTACAGTTTTCTACATAGGGTTCCTTTTACTCATGCATAAAATATATTTTTGACTTATCAAATGCCCTGAAAGCAACAAGAGAATGCATGGACTTCTATTAAGTAAGGTAACAAAGACAACTGTGCTTTCATGCGTCGTCACCCCCCGAAGCTCCATTTTGAGGCATCACTGACTTATAAACATGTTTGGAGAGATGGATGCTGTGTTCTCAGTATTTAGAAACCTACTGCAGCTCGACATTCAAAGAGGAAGTAATATGCAAAGATAGATATCAGTTCAGTGATTTTTTTATTTTTCCATTGTAATATGTAAGGAGGTGGTCCTGCATCCATGCTGACTTGAAACACTGTACAGGCCAACATTATGCATACAGTGTATTATGTTCTAATTATTGAAATTCAGTTGTACGTTCTCTTTTGATAACTGCTGATGCCACACGTCACCATTCCACCACTCAAATTCAAAAAAGTACCCTGTTCCTCAGTGTCGGTCTCCCTGTGCACTCAGGTGGGTCACGTGGACGGCTCAGGTCGGTGCGTGCTGGTTCACGCAGCCCAGCGGGGCCACCTCGACGTGCTGCGCTTCCTGCTGAAGAGGGTGGACTGGAGTTGCACTTCCTGCTGCGGCCAGAGGGGGGCGAGCAGAAGCCAGGCGTTGCAGCAGGCTCTGATTGCGGCAGCCAGCATGGGACACACAGAGGTGACACCATTCACACACACCTTTATAATCCTGTGTGGTACTGAATCGTGAAAATATAATCACATACGTGTGTGTAGTTACAATGAACTATTCTGTGTGTGTGTGTGTGTGTGTGTGGGTGTAGATGGTGTCATACCTATTGGACCTTCCAGAGGAAGATGAAGAAGGGGAAGAGAGATCTGAGATCAACACATATGACAGTCTGTGGGGAGAGACAGGTAATATGGCACAGTTACTGTTGTGTAACTGCTTTGTCACAGCAGGCATTCTTGTTTTGCTCAGGACTCCTGCTGATGCTGCTTATCAGCCCACGTCCGTCCTGAGAGGTTGTCACAGTTTGTGTGAATGTTCTAAAAAGTGAATTTGTAAAGCAGTCCTGTCAACCAGAAGCCGTCGCCGTGACAAGTTCACATTAGCCTGAGGAACATGGAGGAAAACGCTGCTTTGATAAACATGCTTCGATTCGATTAAAAGGTCATTTACACAAAGGATTATGTAGCGGGCTCACTTCATTATTTGGGCTGCATTCAAAGTACAGCCACAAAGTAAATAACAGGAGACAGTCACTCCACTGTGCTACACATTGCTAACATCTAGTGGAGAAAACTGTGCACTTCACCAAGAATAGAACAAAATACAATCCGGACCAGAAGTATTTGGACAGTTGTGGATTTCTGGTAATAACCTTGGCCAGAGCCAAGGTTATTATATTTAACTAAAGCTAAACTAAAAAAATGCAGCTAAGTGGAAAAAAATGTCTTAGTTAACTAAAAAATAAAAAATTACACATGAGGAAAAAAACCAAAACCTAACTAAAATAAAATAAAAATACAGAGTAAATGTCATTTTAGTGAAATGTGTAACCACAGCCAGGCTGACGAGGCATTGGTGCCACATGGCTGTGTGTTACCTTCTTGTATTCTTTGAATGCATTATTGTGCTGTTCAGAACTTCATAAATCTTACAGTCTGACAAATAACGCCCATTACATAATAAAGAAAAACTAAAACTGAAAACTTTTAAACAAACAGACGTTAAAAGTGAAGCAGAACTATATTGAAAACAAAAGATTCTATTTAAAACGAACTCTTTGTTTAGCACTTAGAAAGAACTGTGTGTGAGATTCACCTTCTTTAACACACATAATTCCCAAAGTTTAGATCTTCTAAAATAACAGACAGATGCACATCAGGTTAATGATTTTGTATAAAATCTTTTACAGTCAGTGACTGCCTGAAGTCTTGAACCTGCGTGCATCAGCTAACCTTTTTTATGTTTTTGCTGATGTACTAGACCCTCACTATCTTCAGCTGCCACGTGTTGTGGGTTCTTTCTTTGTTTAGTCTGGTCTGGTCCTCAGCGGGTGGACTGCAGCTCATTTGGCCCTCAGCTCAGCTGACTGACTCGGCCAGCCGAGGACTTTCCTCCTCCTCCTCATCCTGAAAAGCGCTCTGGTTGCCTTTGGTTTGCTGTTCTGCTGCCACATGATTGATTGGATAAACGTGTGAAAAGGCAGGTGTTTGTAGTAAAGTGCATGGCGACCAGGAGTTCTAACCTTCAATCAGTCAGTCAGTCTAACTTTATTTGTAACATGCAGGTAGTGCAGTTCAAAGTGCTTCACAGATGACTGGCGAGGTGATAATAAAACAAAATGAAATGCACTCATAAGCAATTTAAAATGAATTGCAAAAGCAAAACATCATAGAAATAAAGTTACATTTAAAACAGCCTACAAGTACAATAACTGTGCATCAATATAATCAAGAATAAATTAGAATATAAATGGAATAATAAAAAAAACCCCATCTCGGTCAACTCTGAGTTATATTGACACGACACAGATGCCCAAATAACATTTAGGAACCATGTCCACTTACTTTTGAACCCATCAGTTTGTCCTATACACGCAAAGGGGCTATATTTCCCACATATGATTGTAGACCTGTTTTTATTAAAGCTGAGACTTGGGAGTTTTAATTTAGTATAAAGCATAGAGTCTATAGACCAACAAAATATGTATAACTGTCCAAATACTTATGGTCTGGCTTGCACTAGTACTATCACAGCTTCATAATACTGTTCAGTTACAAAGCTGAAGTTGAAGTGCTATTATAAAATGCCAGCTTGATGAAAAATGATCACATTTGAATTGGTGGCTAATTGCTGATTGGAGCTGTTCACCGTTAGAAAGCCTGTCTTCTTGTTTCCCTTTGTCTTGCTGTGTGTGTGTGTGTGTGTGTGTGTCAGCTCTGACAGCAGCAGCAGGACGTGGCAGGCTGTCTGTCTGCAGGCTGTTGTTGGATCAGGGGGCAGCTGTGGAGCAAGGCAACAGGCAGGGTGTCACTCCGCTCTTCAGCGCCGTGAGACGGGGTCACTGGCAGGTATGCTGGAACCAGAAAGCAAACAAGCACATGATCACATGTTCCTGCTGAAGATGACGTCAGTCTTCCTCTTGGTGTGTCTCTTGCTCAGGTGGTGGAGTTGTTACTGAATCAGGGGGTGGAAGTAAATATGGTCGACCAGCAGGGCCGAACAGCTCTGATGACGGCAGCCTCAGAGGGACATATGAGCACTGCCCAGCTGCTGCTGGATCACGGTAACCACACACCTCACCATACAGTCACAAGAAGAACTTGAATTGCTGCAACTGTAAAATTAAACAGTTGATCTTAAACTGTTTAAGATCACAAATCAAACAAATTTTAAAATGAAATAAAGATAACCAGATTAAATACAAAATGCAGTTTTTAAATCATCTCACGTTTGCCATCATTAAAAAAAACATTTTAATGATCCCCAAAAGTTTTGGGAAAATATTCTTTTTGGAAGGTTTGCATCTTGTTACATCTGGCCTAAAACAAACACAGCATTTCATAAAAAGAGCATCATACCAACAGCTAAACATGGTGGTGGTAGTGTGACGGTCTGGGGCGGCTTTGCTGCTTCAGCACCTGGACGACTGTAATTGATGGAACCATGAATTCTGCTCTCTACTAGAAAATCCTGAAGGAGAATGTCTGGTCATCAGTTTTTTCCCTGAAGCTAAGGCGCAGCAGGACATGCAGATAGTATGCATACTGCACAAGCCTCTTGATTTACAATGATTCTCATTCACGAATATACGCACAGTACTAAGAAGAAAATTGGCCGGAGCGCACGCTTCATGAATCTGAGCGTAATTTTTCGTGTGCAGGTATTTTGTTGCACAGTTTAAGAACATTTTTACACACAAATTAGTGAATGAGGCCGCCTCCTCTCTGTTTCCAGGAGCCTCTCTTGACCAGACTGACAGGGAGGGGCTAACGGCGCTGAGCTGGGCGTGTCTGAAAGGCCAGCTCCCGTTGGTCAAAGAGCTTGTGGAGAGAGGAGCAGCCACAACTCACGCAGACCGCAGTGGACGGACACCTCTGGACCTGGCTGCCTTCTGTGGTGACCCAGAAGTGGTGTGTAAAACAGAAGCAGCTGTGCTTGTATTTGCATTATTTTAGAACAAAGGATCTCTACCTTACCTGTTCTGCAGAAGACAGCGGAAGACAGCGTAATGTAGCACACCCTTTTCCTAAGCCTGAAGAGGTAGCTCATACTAAGTGTTGATAGCATTTGTAAAACTGGTGATTTTAGAAAAGAAATCCTGAAAAAAAACAAAAAACCTTTCTACATCAGCAAAACATGCTAAACATTGCTCTTATCTTTGTTCAGGTGCAGTACCTTGTGGATCATGGTGCGTCAGTGGAGCACGTGGACTGCAGCGGGATGCGCCCTCTGGACCGGGCGGTCGGCTGCAGAAACACTTCAGCAGTCATCGCTCTGCTCAAAAAGGGAGCCAAAATAGGTAGAAACATGACTCAGAGCTGCTACTCCTGTGATTCATGGCTTTTGTTCAATTTAACAGCAATGCAGGTTCCCGTGTAGAATTCAACTCTGGATGTTGCAGTTATGCAGTAAATATCTTCACTCCTGCACTGCCAGACATCCACATGATTCACTTAGTTGCCAGTAGCATTTAGTAGGGTAGTAGTTGGGTTGTCAAAATGTTAACATTAAATCTCAAACTAGCTGATGTTTCATTTGGTATAAACAGCATAACACACCTCCTAAGACTCCTGAGGGGTGTACTGCGAAGCGAGATTAAAGGCTTAGCGAGCTATGTCGAGCTTAAAGTCAGAGTTTTCTGTCTCACTAAAGTAGCTCTCTTTTCACCTGGCTAAATCACCGTGGTAACTTATGCTGAACACACAAACTGGTCTGCAGCAGGTTTTGTTCAGAGAAAATGATCTAGAAGCACCGTGATTTCACCAATTCTTTTATTTACAGCATGTTTTAAGAGCAATATAGGTTCTCTGCTGGAGGAATAAGTTTTATATGTGCAAGTTTTTAAGTCGTACCTTACTGAAACCACTGAATGAAGCACAAACTGTGCATCGTATTGTCAGGGGAATGTGCATGTGTTCATTTAGTGATGCAGAAAATGTGTAAATGTTGTTCTACTGGATTCTAATCCACTGCTGAGTCTCTTTTACACTGCTGGAACTGCAGCTACTAGAACACAGAACACACACCAAGAATACCTGTTCAATTAATCTCACTTTGATCTGCCGACAAACTACAGCGGTTTCCACGTCTCCTGTATGAGGCTGTGTGACGGTAACCTTTAAGCACTGAGAGCGCACTCAGCATTAAAATAATTACCTCAAATTAAAATGTTTCTTTTACCGCTCTGTGTCACCAGGCTAACGATTTTCTGCAGCATCCATCTCTTGTCTTATTTGCAACAGCGTTGTATTTTATGTTTGTATTTTTATGTTTTTTATAGATTTTTAATCACCATTGTATCATCATCATCATCTGATAACATCTCTGATTGGAGCAGGCGGCACTCACAGGGATCATTTTGTGTGGTTTTGTGTGTCATGTGATGCATGGGAACGCCCATTTTATGTGAGCCTGAAGCAGAAAGCCTGGTCTAACATAAAAAGTTGATAACTGCTGTCGTGATACCCTTCATCCCCTCCCAGGAAAGTCCCATAAATTGCATGACTGTCAAACTTTATCATGAATATTTGTCATTTAAAAGACATGTGTGTCAGCAAACCAGTGAGATGCAGAATGAATTAGCTTGCTGCTTTCTGTCTGAAATACTCCCACACCAGATGGTAGTTTGCAAGGTTTTTAGCTGCATCATCTTCACCAGGGGAATCCATGCTGTGACTGGACATTCGCATTTAATCACTTCACTGAAGTTCTTTAGACTCAGTGACACAAACACACAAATAGGAGTGGACATATCCCTTACCTTATGTTCATTTTGTGTGTGTGTAGGACCAGCAACCTGGGCCATGGCAACCTCTAAACCAGATATATTAATGGTTCTGCTCAGTAAATTGATCCAAGAAGGAGATAAATTGTATAAGGTAGCACACACAAGCACATGCAAACTTAACCTCACATACATTTAACCAGACAAATATTTGACATGGCAAAGTATTTTCTGTAAGAGGATTGGTTTTTTTTTTTTTTGCTTTCCAGCAAGGTAAAGTGAGAGAAGCAGCTCACTCCTATCAGTCAGCTCTCCAGAAGTTTCCAGTAGATGAGCTGAAGACATTCAAACAACTGAGAGTGTGTGTGCTGCTCAACCTGTCACGCTGCCGCCGCAAGATGAACGTGAGGCTTTTTTTTTTCCACACACACACACATTTTGTTGTCCATGATAAGAATATTTCTTTAATAATTCTTTCCATATTGATGTACTGTTAATCTTTTTTTTTTTTTTTTCCCCTTCCAGGACTTTAACCTTGCTGAGGAGTTTGCTACCAAGGCTCTAGAGCTAAAAGCCAAATCTTATGAAGCCTTTTATGCCAGAGCCCGTGCCAAACGCAGCCGCAGGTAATCATGGTGTCACGAGGAAGACTAGTTGAATAAAACAAACTGATCATCATCTTTTGAGAGTTAGGGGCAACTGGATCCTCTACAGTCGTAGGATTATGATGTTTTTATTGTTTGGCAATTTTGAACAGTTTGCATACATGTAGATAACAAGTGATTACAGCAAGAAAGAGTTGAGCAGCTTTAAGCTCACTACCATGTCGAGAAAATTAGAGACAGAGGACACCAACTGTCAGAAGAAGACACGTGTGCTGTCATATATTTGTGCAGTCTAATTCAACACCAGTTCAACCCCTTTGTTTTAGCTTGACTGGGTGTTGTCAATTTCCAGTTACCTCAATGGTAAGGCACTATACAGAGCTTCCTAAGGCCTCAGTCACACAGGTCTAGAGACCAGTTGGAGACTCCCTGGCAATCTCCAGTCGCTAGGGTTGCCAAGTGGTTGCCGGAGGTTGATGGCTGTAGCTGTGTGAAATGGGTCGCAAAGAGGGTGCTGCACCAAAAACCTCTTTGCGATTGCTTTGGTCAGTAGCAGATTGCCGCGGTCGCCCTTGGTTTGCACAGAAGATGCCAACTTGGTCGGACTCACTCACTAACTAACCACAGAGCGGTAGTGAAATATGAAAAATCGCAATGCAAACCGGAAATGGAGACCATTCGCCTTCAAAGTAAAAGTATGCCTCTTTATGACCAACTTCACCTAGCAACAGCCAGCAGCTTCCCAATCATCAGGGGAATACATATGTTTCACTATTGACCGGTGGTTACCATGGGGCCACTGACTGGTCTTCAGGCCTGTGTGACTGGGGCTAAGCAATCAATTTCACAGCGAGTGCCAGCAATCTCCAGCAGCCATTCGCAACCAATCAGGGAATACTCATTTTTCCCTAGCAACCAGTAGTTGCCAGGCGGTCGCCCGTCGGTCACTAGGCCTGTGTGACTGGAGGCTAAAAGAGAGAGTGTGTACTGATAACAAGGCTCACGAGTTTGAACTCCTTTTCCCATTTCTGCCAACCAGTAGGTAGAATGTAGTTTTAGGGTCTAGTTTATTTAATTAATACTAATCTTGATGGTCATAGCAGCATTAACCCTGTGAGGCCTCGACTCTTGGCAGTTAGAGAGCAAAGAAAATAATCTGACATGCATCAAAATCCATTTGGAACTTCTTATTAGCAACTGTGCCTTGAGATGGCACTCACATTTCAGCTAAGACCTGAAGCTTTAGCAACCAAGCAAGTTGTGATCTAGCAATGCATTACAGTCACTGTGACTGCTATACCAGATAAGGCATGGTAGGTAGATGCAGGAACACAATTTTAAGTCTGAGTTTCTTTATTGTTTTGGATTTAGCAAGTGTGATTGCAGCAAATGTCAGGTAACCAGATAATAGAAAGATTGGGACTGAATTTCTAAACACTGGCAATATGAAACACATCATTCAGGAAACATTTTTAAGCAGACGTTCTCTTTATGTCATCTTCTGAAGTTTCTCCTGTTTTACTCTTGCTCACTCTCACAATCCAGACAGTTCCACGCTGCCTTGGAGGACCTGATTGAGGCCAGCCGTTTGTGCCCATCCAACCGGGAGATCCAGCGCCTGCTGTCTCGGGTCAAGGAGGAGTGTCGGCAGGCTGCGCAACAAAAAGACACTCACCCTCCTTCATCTCATCATATCTATCAGCAAACCGTGTCCATCAGCGAGGCCAGGTCTAGAGATTTGGGTTGTCTACAGGTACAGGACAGGGAGGGGTTTACAGAGGAAGAGGAGGAAGAGGAGCAGGAAGCAGAGGGCAGTGTCAGGGAAAGAGATTCCTCTCCCTGTCACCTTCAACCTGCGGTTCAAAGTCTTGACACCTGCTGCCACTCCGGGGTGCCATCACCCTCCTCTCTCTCCCCTACTCATCTCTATCATCACCTCCCCAGTCCCACCCACTCAGCCTCACTCTCTTCACCCAGTCACTCTGCCCCTCCCCCTCCTTCGACCTCCTATCACGATTTCAGCCCTCCTTCCTCCTTCCTTCCCCAACATCAGCAGCGAGCTGGCACAGTGTCTGAAAGTATGCCTGCATTGTCGGAAAGTGGAGGTCTACAACACTATCCGCAATCTGACTTAGACCAGGGAGTCCAACGTCAACACCATCTAGCTAGTCAGAGGTTCCAGAAGCAGAATCCTGTCCAAGGCCAGTGGCTTCAACCAGCCAAAGCACAGGTTGTCAGAACCAGTCAGCCCAGTTCCTCTACCCACTCCAGCATGGTTTTGGGAAGTTCTGCGTACTCCCAGTTTGCCCATCTGCCCAAAGAACTGGCAGAGCTGGGGGAAGGATTTTGCCCAAGTCCTGTGGATGTCAGGCCTAGCCCGCTGGCCCAGGCTGGTCTGAGTTCTGGAGCTTCATATGCACAAGATGAAGTGGACATTGACCTGGTTTGCCAGGTCAGATCTACATCTGGCTATGGGAAAGGAGCAGGAGCCGACAGGACAGGGATAAACCGTTTTGGTCAGTCCCGTCAGTTTAGCCGTAACCAATCCAAAGCAGCGTACTACCCTTTGGAGGTTACAGAGACCACAATGGGGCCTCCTGATAGGCTTCAGTCATCACATGATTATCAGTACCAACACCAGGGTGGTCTTCGACGTCCACTCAGTGCCCACCCAACCTCTTCCTCTGCTCATCCCCCTAGGCCTCTCATCCACTCCCAGAGTGTCAGCGTCCGTTTCTCTCCCAGCAGTGGCAGCCTTGCGAGTGGACAGCCAGCTAATCTTGGGATGGGCTTTAGGACGTCAGCCTCCGCTCAGCACATGGATCTACCTTCAGATCTTGCCTCTGGGAGAAGCATTACTGGTTACCACGATGATAACTTCCTGATCTCCTCTCCCCAGTCAGAAATATGCATGGCAGGAGGCGGGACTTATCCTGGAGAGGCGGGACGCTCATCTAGGAACACTCCTTTTATGGGCGTAATCGACAAGACAGCAAGGGTGTATCAGCAACAAGCTCCTTCTAGCTCAGCATCCTGCCTCAGTCCTTCTCGCTCCTGGGCCGTGTCTTCAGTGGACACAGTTGTCACCTCACCCAGCAAAAACCCCGCACCACCCCAGCTCTCATCCTTCGCCTACCACAACCGCAGCAACAACAATGCCCACAATGGTAACTTTCCTTATGATAACCAGCTGGACTTCTACGAGGTGACGCCAGGAAATGGTCATCAGGGTGAGGGCTCGGTGCAGGTTGCCAGTCAGAATCCCTCCTACATGGACGTGAAGGTCGCCCGGACGCTGCCTGTGGTCCATAGCTGCTCAGACAGACCAACTGAGAGACGGACGGGTCCTACCTCTCCGGTCAAACCAAAAAGACCCTTTGTAGAGTCCAATGTGTAGAGACAACACAAGAATATCAATGAAAAGTGGTTAAAAGAAAGTCGGTGAACCCACATACTGGAGGACTTATTGGGCTGTGGAATTATGAAAGCTGTTCTTGAAACAAAGAAGATCCTATACGTTAAGTTCCTGTGTTTAGTACTTGGAATGTTCAGAGCAAGACACAAAGACTTCAATTTGGGTTAAAAGCATTTGTTTTTATTTGATTGTATTTGTAGTCAATCACTTCTTGTATTATACAAGAAGTGATTGAAGTTGTTGAAGAAAAAAGGGTTTCTTCAGAGAACCCCCGCTACATGAAGTGCTTGCCATATGTCGGTTTTGGAAAGACAGCCACCTCATCTTAAGCATACTGGCTCCCCATTAACGGACTGGTTCTGCCAATTGGAAGTGGAAGATTAACAGGTCTTCTTTTCACAAAGCACAAGAATGAAGAGGAAGATTAGGGAATAAGCCAAAATGATTTCCCCTTCTTGCACAATTGTGGCTCGAAGTACATTTTCAAACTGCAGTTAAAGTCTAGATGGTGACATTCAGCCAAACAGGCGAGAAAAAGCACCACTGTTACCTTTGCCTGCTGCCAACGCCTTTAATAAAGATTCTCATTTCATGTTTGAAATGCTTAAATGACACAGCAGCTGGAAACAAATGGATGGATCGAGGCTTGAAGCATTGCGCCAGTCAGATGCTGGTCAGTGACCCAGACCCAAGCCATAGATTGAGAAACTCAGAAAATGCTGTCATTGAATAAGCACTGACTTTAAAAAAAGAAAAGAAAAAAAAAGTTGGTATTTATCTTTTTTTAAGTTATGTCTGTATTAAACTGTAAAAATTGTGTTGTTTTTTTTTCTTAAAACTGTATTCCATTGGGATTTGCCTTCATGTTTATTTTGGTAGGTTGTCTGTCAGAACATATAAACTGAAACCGTTTTGGGTTAACATCTATTTCTGCCTTGGTACAATTACATCGATATCTATTCCATATCTTGTAAAAATTAGATTTTGATTTCTTTTTTTTAATTCAGTCTTTTTCTGTGTTCTATAAAGGCCTTTTATATTTTGTAGTCTTAATAGTCTAATTATGCAAACCACAAGGATCCCCAGTGATACACCAGGGCTCGTCATACTCATTACATTAGAGGCATTTTGCTTGTATGCCCCTTGAGCTGCTATCACTGTTTCCGCAAAACTCCTTATTGACTGGTTGCCAACTCCCTCCTCTGACCGTTAACTGGGCTTGACGTGTAATTTCTTGATATTTCCACCATTGTCCTCAAAGGTGTGTATTTAAACACTCTGGATGGTGTTGTATGTTTTTTCTTGCATTTCCAAAGGGAACACTGTAAAATACAAATGAAACAATCTATTTATCTGCTCTAAAATGAGCTTAATTTAAGAACATGCAAAGCTAACTAGCTCACCACCAACAGCAGCCACAGAGCCTTACCACAGAGCGTACCATTATTCTGCTATGTTCCTTCACTGTGCCGCAGGTTACGTTAAAAAAGTAGTTGTGTAGTATTTCACGACAGTCTGGAAGCTAGTCCTGGAACATATCAGAATTTGGAGCAACATACTATATCTTAGGCTCACAAACATTAGCATACATAACTGTGTTTACATGCTCCTCAGATGGCCCCATTACTCAAGTTGTGAAGTTGTCCCTGCGAGTTTGGTGTAGTCATGTGCTTATTATAAATTCCTGTGCTTAGAAAAAGTTTAAAATCTTCTAAAATTAACTAAAACTATCAACAAAATGTGAAGAAACAATTGCTGTGACTTTATGTCCAAAACATCTTTGTGTTGTACTGAAGAGATATCGTCTGAAGTTGTACTAGAGCCAGGCAGTACTTTTATGTGAAACCAGTTTGTACCACAAGATGGTGCAGTGAGTTAATGTAACCTTTATTATCAGGGAAAAGAACATTGTTTTCATTTATACTGGTGGCCTGGCAAAAGGCAACGCCTCTTGAAGAAATCAGGGTAGAGCTACAAAGAAACATGAAAATTTAAAAGAACAGCAGCACACGTCACCCCCTAGTGGTGAAAGTTAAAGTTAAAATTTGCAAAGGGTAATTACGAAAAGTACCTTTAAGTCAGAACGTGGAAAAAAATTCTGACGTTAGGACAAAAAAAAAAAAGTATTTCATTGCTCATAGCATTTATATTTTATTTCAGCATTTTTCAATAGAACATAAATAAATAGCTGCTTTGTCTGACTTGTGAAATTTTAGCAACAAACTTTAAAAATACAATACGTGAATTTGCCTCATTAATCAAATTTGGTATTAATCTTATTATATACCAAACATTAATTTAGGTCTGCCATGTTTCTGCGTAAATAACATGAATAACAAGTTTTAGTTTGAGAGGTACGTCATGAATTTCCCAATAGGTTACTGTTTTGGGGTTTTTTAGCTTTTCTCATTACACCACATAAATGTGCGATAAGCTTAGCAGCCAGCAAGCACTTTTCTCCTTTCACACAAGTTCTCTGTTGAAGATTGGGGTTTTAATGAACTCATGGAGCTAACGTTAGCTAGCTAGCTGAAGCAGATAAAACAGGCTATATTTTTATGGCAAAAGCCACGGTTTGCAGCTCAAAATCAGGAACCTGCTTTTGTCTACCTCAGTCTAAAAATAAATAAATTAAGGGGCCATTATTTAAAAATGTGTGAAAACTGTTCAGGATTAAAGTTGTTAATTAGAAGAGGAGGCGGTTAGCTAAATAGTCAATACTGGGGCAAATTTTAAATAAGAGACGGTGTTCAGATAGTAGGATCAAGCTTTTATCTTTAAAAATGCCTTTTTAAGCACACGACTGCCAGTTTTTGTACATTTCTTTTCATGTTTTTTTTTTTTTTCTTCAGTGACT
>VUQI01028376.1:0-28262 GCA_015106735.1 Paratilapia polleni
CCCCCCCCCATGCCAAAAATCCTGGAAACGCCCCTGTACCTAACATGCGCTCATTAGAAAGGGACATGTTAAAATAAATTTCATTTTATTTTTGGTCGCTTGGGAAGTCTAATCTTTTTACTATAAAACACAAGTTAATCTGTAATCTGCCAAGTAACTAACAGCCTACTCTTATTAGTGCTAGCACTATTGCTTGATTAATTGGGACTGACACTCTGAGTGCATATTGATGAGTTCTGATGAATTTTAATAAATAAAAAAACAAAACAAAACAAAACTGGAGAACACTTCTAAATTGTTTTGTTCACCGGGTTGAGAAGGCAAATAATGCATACATTTTTAATAAGCCTTAATGTTAGCACTGTTGTCATTAATATTAGCAGAGAGCCGCAGTTTCCTTGCCTTGTCCACGCCCCTGTGGCTCACAGTATACATGCCTGCATGCTCTGCCTGAGGATCCAGAAGGTTGGCGGACAGACCAGAGAAAAAAGGGGGGACGCGCACATCATGATCCGAGACTTCTTCGCCTGAAAACCCGGCCGCTCAGTTCCTCGAGTCCAGCTCCCATCTAAAGGAAGGTAAATCTTTAACACTGTTAATGTTCTCGATCTCGATTTTCACTATTCCGACAAGCGCAGTTATAATCGGCGAAGCGCCTCACAAACTATAAGTTCCTGTTACTTTACCTCCTGGGTGTATAAATAGGGTCTGAATGAGCTGCCGAGTAATCTGCGTACAGAAAAGTGGCCAGCTCCGCGGTTGAATCGCAGCAGAGAGCACCCCTAAATCTCCCCTAAACGCTTTAAGGTCGAAGTGTAGCTCCTAAGCGGATGACTTACGGATGATTTGTGCTGATCGCAGGATGAATCACAGCTCTTATGATTCTGTGAGCACTTTTCCCGGAGCTTCCGTTTCACAGTAAAGTCTAAAGACAAATTAACAAGACAAGATCCATTCCTGCAATGCGGGTAGTTTTTTTTCATGTCCTTTACGAGACAGGACTTTTTGTGGACTATGCCTGGGGCTGGGTGTGTTCCAAACATGTCTGTTTTTAGATATCTGGGATTCAGATAAGTTTCCTGTCAGGAAGGGACAAGGATATGGCCTGGTCAGCTTAAATTCAATGGCTGACTCATCCAGTAGCGAGACAGTATTTTTCCTATATCTAACACAAAGTGTAGGTTTCCCAAAAGCCTTTTCCCTCCCCCACCCCCTCCCCCACTTTAGTTTTTCATGATTTCACCCTGTTGTTAAAAATTCTTAAAGGTCCTGTTGTCCTATGGAGGCCCCCAGGGGTCATGAAAAAAAAAAATCAGTGTGAATGTGCAGATCTGTTAGCAAAATTTAAAAATAACTTAATAAAGAATAAATTATCATTCACATCTAAGTACACATTTGTTATTTTGGTTCATTGTTTTCAGTTGAGTTTAATTCATTTAGCCTTGTGAATACAATTGTTTAGCCCAGTTTTTAGGACAGCAGCGAAATCCCTGACATTTATGTTGTAACTGTAAAGGGCCATGCTACTAATCTTACACAAATTCAGTTTGCTAACTGCACAGATACACACATATATCTCGCTGGATGGTGATGTGTCAAGCAGCCATGTTACCCTTCAAATGAACGCATGTCCATCAGGAGAGGAGATTAAAATATTCATAACTCAAACCTGCGGTCTTACTGCCTTTGAAATAGCTGCTTCAAAGATGGGGACCAGGTCTGCAACCACTCAGTCAGTTACCATCTTCAAAGCAACTTTGGTGTGTGATGGCGGCAATAAAACACCAATAAGAGTCAGTCTGCGATTGAATGGGGTCAAGCTGGCAATTACATGCAATGTGTTTGTGATAATACAGTGATTAGCTGTGATAAATTGACAAAAATCACAAATCTGTTGCTGTCTACATACACAGAAATTCTAATTAACTAATAACATCCACGCGACCCTGAATAACATAAGTGGAAGAAAATGGATAGATGGATAATAACATTCAGAGTCCAGCCAGAACCTCATAGATGTAAAAAAGTAATTCAGAAATTCCTCCACAGATAATGATGTAGTTGCTGCAATTTAACTGCAAAATGACATAGGTGCTCGGCAACCTTGTTTTTATATAAGAATATAACCAGTTGGCAACCAGTTGTGTTGAGCCCCCTATTCCAGTTGCACTCATCAGCACAGTCTGACTGATTGCAATGTGTTGGAAACTTGTCTGAATTTAGAAATGATAACAATTGTTTGGAGACCTTCACCAATCTGAGAGTGATTGCAGTCAGTACGAGTTGGACTGTGAATTTTTGGAGACAGGTCACCTCCCACCAGGCGACCTGTGCAGTCGCCTTGCGATTGAAAGTGGTTGCCCAGAGGTTGAGTGTGTCGCATGCTCAACCACTGGGCAACCCGTTGGTCACCGCAAATACTTGCAGTTGGTTGCTGAATGTGAAAAAATTCAATGCAATCACCAGGCAACCACAGATTTTTCCTAGTAGCAAGGAGGTTGTTGTCCTATTTTAACTGATTGAGTCATTAATAGGATGTTCTTCATCACTGACTGTTATACCCATAACAAAACAACCAGACTTTGAACTGAAGTACAGCTGCAACCTGTCAACAAGTCTGTGTGAGGAGAGTGAAAGGGCTTTAAACTGTTGAAAAAACTATGCTTGCAAAATTTTAAACTTCAAAGTTACTAATTACTGGAACTGTCAGATACATTTAAATTACTCAAAGTTTAATATTACACTAACTCAAAAAGCTACTTACATGCAGCACTTGAATAAATTTATAGTTTCTTTCTATTAAAATGTTAACATTTTTCTTAACTATTCCTTGGGTAGAAATGTGACTAAACCAGAGTTACAAAGGAAGCTGTTGAATTTCTTTAAAGAGGAACAAAATAAAAACTGCCATAAACAAAATTCCACTGAGAGGGATATCTCAGAACACTGGCACTTGCACTTATCTGCATGGCTATCTGGAGCCAAGTGAGAAAAATGATTTTTGCAGTTTGGCTGAACTGACTCTTTAAAGTCAGCCACAGTTTAGTGTAAACATCTCCTGAAGAGCTGTTCTAAATCCTTCCTGTTGTTAAGATCATGAGATGGGAGAATCAATAAAGACGCTCCAGGTGAAAAAACTTAATTGTACTATGAAAAACACGACGTCTCTAAAAGCCTCAGCCTTTCAGCAGCCTATTCAAGAATACCTTACAGCTAAACTTATTAATAATGCAAAGTTTTATGGACAACATCTGTCTGTTTGGTGCTGTGGAGCTTCAGGTGAGGGAATATTTTACTTTGTAGTCTGAGAACTTTTTAGATGATTCATTAAACTTGTATGGCACAGTCATTATCCAGTTGTAAAGACATACTATATATTATATATTTCCCACTGGGATGTTTTACTACAAAAATCCCCATGGAAAGTGTTCATCACGTCTTTTTAGTTTAAACGACAGTGCAGCCAAGCTACTCCCAGACAGACACTGGAAACAGGATCCTTGCAGCTGCAAGCACTTTAAAGAGGGTGACCACAGACAGTGTGAGAAGACAGCAGCATCGGGGAGTCTATTCATCATTTGTAGTCTAATGATTTTGAGGAAAAGCTTTTCCACAAGGAATTTTAACATTTTATTTCCTTGATATGGACCAAGTTTGTAGATTGACTTTGTAGACTGACTTGACTACCACAAAAGCTCAGGCTGCAATCCAGGTTGTTTCCTGTAACATGATGTCCAATTTCTTCACCCTTGATGGTCTTGGTCCTATGATGTTGTTCTGCATATATAAAGAAAACAAGAAAATAATGAAAAAAAGAAATTATATGGCATAAACTATACGTGATAATGAGCATTTCAATCACTCACATGACTAACAATCTCCATGTTTGGTGACTTCCTGAATTTCTTGTTATGGCTTGCTGTTGTAATTAAGGATTGAAATCATCTGGGTTGAGTTTTGCCATAAACACATGCACAAATGCTGAGATCGATTTTGTTGTTGTTTATTATTTCATTTTTGTGTTACTCATTCCCTGTTTTGTGTCCTTACAAAAGCTTCATTATATAAAATAACTTTACTGTTTTAAAGTCTTTCTTCTCCTCATAGCACTACCTTTGAACATTTAACCAGCACAAAAATAATGTTACACAAACTGTGGAGGACCGAAGCAACCAAAGAAAGAAAGAAAGAAAGATAGGAACAACACAGTAAATAAATTAACATGCCATTAAATATAGAGCCAGACTGACACAGGATTTTTAAGACTGATATCGATAGCGACATTTGATGATTTAGAAATCCAAAATTATATCGGACAATATTTTTTTCTTTCAGACGCACGAAACACAAACAGATTTCCCTAACATTTTTTATGTGTAATTATTTATTTATCTGTTTACTCTATTCCTGACTCTGCTTGGATCAGCTGGCTGTTGTGTTTGTGGCCAAAAATGGGTGTGCCAACAGGGAAGTTACAGAGTGCCCTCTGGTGGACAAACTATGCAACGTCAACACTCACAATATGGTTGAAGAGTGTTTCTCCTGTCTTTTCTTTACTTCTTAAATTTTAATTTATCGGTCCTTATAAATGCCAATATGGATAGATCGAAAAATAGCTAATATAGCTAAGAGCTAAAAATAGCTATTAGCCTAAAACAGCCTAAACAAAAATTCTTTTGGGTGCTCCCTTATTCACAAGGGTTTTGAACTGGGAATCTGTGCATGTTACCTGAATGTGGCCTAAACAAGGGTGCTGTGTGAAAAAGTACCCTGATGGTGGAACTAGATAAAAATGTTTTGATTTGCTTTGGGGGCAGAAATAAACTTTTTTGACACCTTTAAAAATAGAGTTTAAAAAGTGCCTTGACTGACAAGCAAAATGCAGAATACTCAGAAGGCAAATTAAAATGGTTAGCCAAACAATTATTATGTGACAGAGTTCACACAACAACAAAAATGGGATGCAAGATGCATCATTAAAGTCACTGTGGTGAGTGGTTTTAAATGGGAATGCCTTGTGAATTTAATAATGGCATTGTTTCCTCTGTGGCTAACCCATTTTTCCAATTGTACTCGCTGAGAGTTATGTGGTGTTTTTTTCCACTGTTTTGTGACAGGCATCATGATTCCTGTGATGGAATTTCGGCAGTTTTCTGAACAGCAGCCAGCGTTCAGAGTCCTGAAGCCGTGGTGGGATGTGTTCACCGACTATCTATCTGTAATCATGCTCATGATCGGTGTCTTTGGATGCACTCTTCAGGTCAGTAAGACTGACTCACCATAATGTCTTTACTTACAGAAAGAGGCTCTATGGAAGTGTAGCTAATGCACACTAATGCACAAGTTTGAACTCAAACATGTTTATGAGATAAAAGAAGTTGCTCTCCAATTTTTTCCCCATTAAATCTAAGAATAATTACATTCAGAGAACGTCTATAGGCTCCCAGATGGAACATTACTGCTTTGCCTTCGGCCTTGGCACCAACTCAAAAACACTAATTTTGTGCTTTTACAACCTGGCCTGTGTGGAGCAAAGGAAGCATTCAGCCCAAGAGGGGTGTACCAGTGGAAACATTTATCCGCCCAGCACTTTTTAGTAAACAGAAGCCTCCTAACTCCCGTGAGCCGCTGCTTGACTTCTCTCTCTCTGTGGAACGGGGACATTTTTTGAATGTTGTAAGGCTTGCTAGTGTAAATCCTGGAAATGATACCAAAACAGTTTGAGAAAAACTGTTAACAGGAAATTTGTCAGTCTGGGAGCAGCCATTGTTTCCCATTCTGACCACAGCAGTGTTTGGACATGATCTGATAGGTAGTAAATTGAGTGGACAATTAATTTTGTAGCCAAGTTTACTTTATAATTCAGATTATTATCAGCGTGGATTTTTGTGCAAACTTATTATGCTGCCTGATACAGAAATTGCTTCACTTACTGTAGAGTTAACACAGAGAACTTAAGTTTGTAAAATTCTGCAGATCAGCTCATCAGAGACCTCAGCAGACCTGACTTTGCATTCTTATCTGTGATGTCTGCAGCACAACTGCTTACTATAGTTATAATGTCACTTTGTGTCCACTCTTCTCACTTAAATGGGTTGAGAATCTGAGTTTCAGATAACTAGTCCACAGAATGTCTCCCCCTCAGGCCTGGCACCACTGAATTGAAGCGCCCATTTCCTGTCATTAACATTTCAGAGTCAAGCAGCTGCTTTTCATTATTTACATCACAAGTAAACACCAAAGGCATTTGTTTTTTTACTAATGCCGACTGGTGGATAACATTCAGCACATTTACATTCGCTCAGAAAGCAGGTTACACAGAGCAACCAAGTAAACAGGCAATGAGAGAACAGTTTATATGCACCGTAATGGCGTGGTAACTATTTGTGTGACTC
Source organism: Paratilapia polleni (assembly GCA_015106735.1). Lineage (NCBI taxonomy): Eukaryota > Metazoa > Chordata > Actinopteri > Cichliformes > Cichlidae > Paratilapia > Paratilapia polleni. The sequence goes on from VUQI01028376.1 coordinate 6,396, forward strand.
ATTGGAATCCATGCACAGCTCTCTCTCAGTGAAAATACAAGTAACAAAGATGATGCATGTGTCTCCCAGTGACTTAGAACATTAAGAATAACTCAGGGGTACAAAAATAGAAGTTAAAAACAGAAGTGCATGTGTGGTATGCTGCATTTCTTTTGTATCTGTGTCACAGGTGCAGTCAGAGGACGCCTCTATAGTGTATTATCTCCTTACAGTGCAAATGTGTCTGAATTTTAACAGCTAGTTTAAACGTTCAGCAGTGTACCCTGTCCACAAGTTATTCAAGCTAATGCAGTGAGTGCGGCGATTTCTCCACTTTCTTGTCACACAAAAAGATGTGAAAGGCTATAAACACTTTGCTTCTCTCTACCTGGAGAAGCAAAGTTTGTCCATGTGGAAATTTAGACCAATAACAGCCAGCAAAATATGAAAAATGCTGAGTAGCTGTGTTGTTTCAGGTGGTGGCAAGATACAGATGATATGGCAAGATGATACAGGAAGTTCAGTTTGAGCAATAGATCTATGATCTTGAAGACTTATCAAATCTGGAAAGTTATCATAGTGACAATTATATTCCAAACTACTTATGCACATACACATCTCCTGGGTTGAAGCACCTCATGTTCTAATACAACTAAACTGCATTCTCACTTACTTTTGGAGGGGAACATATTTTCTCTGCAATAAAATACCTTAAAGTTTGCATCAGGAGGCAGGTATGGTGCTGGAGGCCTAGGTCACAAGGCTATCCCCTGGAGACAAGGGTTGGACCCCCGTCTGGAACAATTATTACATTAACTGAATAGAATATTTTAACTTTTGAGATATATGTGTTTTCACTTGCTGTTTGTTTAGATTTAGGCATGAAGACTACTGGGTTAAGTTTAGGTAGGTTATAAAAGATCATGGTTTAGGTTACAATAGACCCTTTAATCACTTTAGCAACTCTCTCTCAACTCATTATCCTCCGCTTTCTGGGTTACCAGTTCTACCCTAATATATAATTGTTTGCTGAAAGTAGGAAAGCGAGAGCATAAATGTAAAAAATATGTGGATTACAGATGTTCTTGTAAAATGTCTGGGAGGAAGTAAGTTACTCTTGAAGCGTAACTGAGAGGCAGTTTAGCACTTTAATCTAAAAAGGCTTGTCGTACATCGCGTTCTACCTGACGGCTGGTTGCTAGTGGACATTCTAGCCTCCAGTAGCAACATATTTACCACTCCCTCATATGTCAGTCAGCAGTATCCTTTTCTCTCATTGGTAGTTGCTTCAGTGGCTCACCTTGAAGTTGACAAAGGTTTAACTCTGCACCTGTGGGAAACCTTAATTGCAAGAAAACTGAAAAACACTGATTGTTTCTTATTATGCATTTTTGCTAATCTTTGTTGTTTTGTTTTTTTTTCATTTCATTTTAGGCAACGCAAGATAAAATTATATGCCTTCCTCAGAGAACATCACTGCCTTCACACAACAGCAGTGAAATAGAATTGAAGTCACTGTTACACCTGCAATCCAACACCTCAGCTCCACCAAAAGAAATGACAGGCCTGAAAACTAATCTGGATCTTCAACAGTACAGTTTCATCAACCAGGTGTGTTATGAGAAGGCCTTGCACTGGTATGCCAAATACTTTCCCTATTTGGTTCTCATACACACTGTAGTTTTCATGGTGTGTAGCAACTTCTGGTTCAAATTCCCTGGCTCAAGCTCTAAAATTGAGCATTTTATCTCTATGCTTGGCAAGTGCTTCGACTCTCCTTGGACCACACGAGCTTTGTCAGAGGTGTCTGGAGAAAATCCAGAAGAAAAGGACCATAAAAAGGGCAGCACTTCTAGGTCCAACATTCCCGTGTCTCCTGGAGAAGGCAGTCTGGAGAAGACGCAGTCCCTCCGTTCTATCCCGGAAAAGATTGTCATTGACAAGCCATCAGCTAGTGTTCTTGATAAAAAGGAGGGTGAACAAGCTAAAGCTCTGTTTGAAAAGGTGAAGAAGTTCCGTTTGCATGTTGAAGAAGGAGATATCCTCTACCTCATGTACGTTTGCCAGACTGTATTCAAGGTGTTAAAATTCCTCCTGATCATTGGCTATAACAGTGCTCTAGTAAAGGAAGTAAACCATACAGTAAGTTGCGAAGTTGAGATCCAGGACATGATAGGCTACAAAAACTTCAGATGTAATCACAACATGGCTCATTTGTTTTCTAAGCTTTCTTACTGTTACCTGTGCTTGGTGGCTGTCTATGGATTAACAAGCCTTTACACCTCCTACTGGCTGTTTTACCGCTCACTGAAAGAATACTCCTTCGAGTATGTGCGACAGGAAACGGGCATCAGTGACATCCCAGATGTGAAGAATGACTTTGCTTTCATGCTGCACATGATTGATCAGTATGACCCACTGTATTCCAAACGATTTGCAGTTTTTCTATCTGAGGTCAGTGAGAACAAACTGAAACAGCTCAGTCTCAACCACGAGTGGACTGCAGAGAAATTGCGTCAGAGACTCCAGACAAACTCCAACAACAGACTTGAACTTCAGCTGTTCATGCTCCCCGGTCTACCTGACACAGTCTTTGAACTGACAGAGCTGCAGTCGCTCAAGCTGGAGATCATCAACAATGTCACCATCCCTGCCTCAATCTCACAGCTGGAAGATCTTCAGGAGCTGTCTCTTTACCAGTGCTCTTTAAAGGTGCACACATCTGCTACCTCTTTCCTCAAAGAGAACTTGAAAGTGCTTCGTGTGAAGTTCGATGATAACAGGGAACTTCCGAACTGGATGTATGGCCTGCGCAACTTAGAGGAACTCTATCTCACCGGGTCACTCAGCCCTGATGCCTCCAAGAATATAGTTCTTGAGTCTCTGCGGGAACTGAAGTGTCTCAAAACACTCTCCCTTAAGAGCAATTTGACCAAGATACCCCAGTCAATTGTGGATGTTTCCAGCCATCTGCAGCGACTCTACTTACAGAACGATGGCACAAAGTTAGTAATGCTCAACAACCTGAAAAAGATGACCAATCTGATAGAGTTGGAGCTAGTGCGTTGTGATCTGGAGCGCATTCCACATGCAGTCTTCAGCCTGACGAGTCTGCAAGAGCTTGACCTGAAAGAGAATAACCTTCGTTCTATAGAGGAGATTGTCAGCTTCCAGCATCTTCGCAAGCTCACTTGCCTCAAACTCTGGTACAACAGCATCATGTACATCCCAGAGCATATCAAAAAACTTAGCAGCCTAGAACGCCTCTACTTCAGCCACAACAAGATTGAGATCTTGCCCTCGCACCTGTTTTTGTGCAACAAGCTGCGCTACCTGGACCTGTCCAACAATGACATCCGATTCATCCCTCCAGAAATCGGAGTCCTTCAGAGTCTGCAGTACTTCTCTGTCTCTTGTAACAAAATTGAAAATCTACCAGATGAACTGTTCTTTTGCAAAAAGCTGAAAACACTAAAGCTTGGCAAGAACTCACTATCCATACTCTCACCAAAAATATCCTACTTAGCTCTACTGACCTACCTGGAGCTCAAAGGCAACCACTTTGAGTTCCTACCACAGGAGCTTGGTTGCTGTCGTGCTTTGAACTACAGTGGCCTTATAGTGGAGGAGACACTGTTTGAAACTCTGCCTTCAGATGTCAGGGATCAAATGAAGGCTGAGTGAGATGCCTTACTGTAGCCACAGTGCCTGCTGTTTGTTCTGTCTACCAATTCAGAGCATTTGTTTCATATGAGGTCATTATCATATTTAAGTATTACACTACTGGTGAGAGATAGTTTTTCATTTTCATTAATGGAAGGAAAATTACATATTCATATGCTGTCACATTGAGTGTGGCTGCAACAGGGACACTTTATCTGGCCACTACTCCATCTTAAATGGATAGTTCAGCATTTTGAGAAAGTATTCTTTTTCTTGCTAGCTGCTAGCTTTCAAGTTCTATAAAAAGTTTTAATTTCAGTCTCGTATCTGTCCATTAATCAGTAACCACTGGATAGAGAGCCAGGGCAGCTCTTTCCCCCTGCAGTCTCTGATAAAATATATAAATATATACAGAAAGTGATACTGATTTTCTCTTTTATCTCTAGAGGGGAAAAAGCATATTTCCCATACTGTCTAACCATTTCTTCAAAGCCAGTCTCCAGTCACTGCATCATGACATAATTTGATCACTGAATCTAAATCTTCACAGTTATGACCTCACATTTTTGTGTAGGCCAGTAGCCTTAGGCTGTACTGTATATATTTACGTTGCTCTCTAAGAGACTGTTAGTTCAAATGGATCACAGGAGGGCCAATTCAAAAAAGGAAATGAAATAACTTATGAAACTTGGCTAAACAATTCTTTATTGTAGAAAGCTATCATTTTTAAGTGCATTAAACCTTAAAGGATGATGTCACAATGGTGTTTGTCTTTGTCTTCTAAAATGTGCGCAATAAATATGCAGCTATATATCAAATATGTATTTTCATGAACAGTATTTTTGTGTTGTTTACCAATAAAATTTGAGTTTTTTTTTAAAAAAAATGTTATTTGGAATTTCTAAAAGTCAGAACATCACAAAAAAATGTAATACAAGTTTGAACTGACTGGTTTAAAGTGTCCAGTGATGCAGTATTTAAAGTATCTAAATGAGGACTCTGCCCTATTTTCAGTTGTGTTGTGAGGTAAGACATCACCTGCCGGCTGGTGAGGATTAATAACAGCAAAGCAGATTATTGTATTATTTTGCATGCACAAGGCACAGCTGAAAAAGTATGTAGTGTGTCTAAAACAAGAGTTTAGATGGTTATTGGAGAAAACTAAAATGGAAGAGATTTTTGCTGCAATAAAAAATAAAGTTCAGTCATCAAAGATTCAGACTTCTATTCAGCACATGTGAACATGCATCACATCTACAAAAAAAACAAACAAACTCATAATTACGACTTGGTCAGAAATTCATAAATGTCTTTGTCCCCATGATGAGATCTAAGCTGTAATTACAAGATGGTTTCCATTTCTGTTCTTTGGTGAATGCAGTGTGCTTTTGTAAGCAAAAGGAATTTTGTTGCGGTTGTCAGTAAAATAATTTGTTAATTAAATTACAAAAATACAGTGTAATAAAAACAGGGCTTGCATTTTCCTGTGCAATAAATTAATATACAAAGAGTAACTGAATTTAGGAGGGAAGTGTGGTTCTGCAAAGGTATGTTAAGAAAAAAACAGCAGAGCTGGACATTTTTGCAAGGGAGGGTTGACAATCTGATGATTTATTTATTTATTTATTTTGGCTAAAACTGGTTAACGTAAAGTAAATTAAAAGGCAAAGCTGAGATTTAGCTTTAAATGTTGCATTTGCACTTCTGCCACGGTCCCTAACTTCAGTGGGTCATCCTTCCAGTTTACTGTCAGCTGGATCAAGGGCTTCAAAGCGCTCGATGCTGTCATATCAGATCCTGAAGTGAAAAGAAAACATGTGCAATATCAAGGGAAATTTCTCCTGCACACTACAACTGCACAGTTTCACGGACCTGACGCAAAGTACTGAGGACCGGTCCGGTGAACGTAAATAACATCAAACCGTGTTCACCTCCTGCAGCTGGTGCTGCTGTGCCGGCTCTGTGGCCCAGTCAGAGGCAGAGGACCCGACCATCTGAAGCAGAGTAGGGGTAGTCAGCTAAGCTGCTTATAGCCCTGCCAGCAGGCCCACGGTTGAACTGGTGCGAAGAATGGACGGCTTCATTGCATCAGCGAAACATGGCATGTAAGAAGAGGCGTTGTTCGCTACTGCTGGTATCCGCAAAACTGGATCAGACCCCCTGAAGGTGCGTATCTGGGCGTTTTGAATGTAAATCCTCTAAGGTTTGCAAACAGAGCCGCAATGCATTGGCCCAGTAACGTTAGCACGCTACATGGCCTTGTGAAATTTAGTGAGGCTGGACAGACAATTAAACGGGTACAGGATGTACTGTTTTAATGTGAACGGGTCGTGATTTTCTGCAGCCGAAGCCAGATTTTAGTGCTGCGTTTAAAGGCGTCACGGACATCCCCCACCTCTTGTTCTGAGTCCATGGATGCGTCTTGCTGCTGGAGCCGGTCTCAGCCTGCTCTGCAGTCCCATGGAAAACAGTGACCTTCATGCTTTAAACACAAAAAATAAAATGTATTCGCAGGGGGGCAAAATTATTATTATTATTATTATTATTCCTTTAAATAACAACACTGAAGCAGCCGGTTATGTATCATGAGTTTTCAATATGTTCAAACAGTATTTAGCATGTTAAGGCTTCTTAGAGCCACTATGACAGTGGCATGCAGCAAGGTGTAGAGAAAAATCTTGCGCAGAAAAGAGACGTGATAGATGCTCCTTCAGACAAAATTTACAGGTGGTGTGCAGACTGCAGTTTGTTGTACATATGGCACACACGCTGACATATCTCATCTCATGTCTCAGTTTAAGGGAGGCTTCCTCTCTAAATCTATAGCAGTCCCAAGAGGCTGTTCTCTCTCAGCCTCCTGAAATGTAGCCTCAGCTGAAATTTGAGACAGAGACATTAGCGGTAAATTCTTTCACTAACTCCAAAATATATAGCTTACATATAGCTTTATGAGAAAAGAAATGTGATGCAGTGGAGTCATTTTGACTTAAGTGCTACGTTTTCATCATCACATATAGCTGGTTACAGTTATTTACAAATGCATCATTAAACTACATTAGTCCATCAGGTGTTATAGTGTGACATCACATTTTGTACTGTCTACAACATTGTCACCTCAGCACGGGCAATTTCCTGGTAAACATGAAAGTGTTTTTGTTTGTTTGTTTGTTTGTTTGTTTGTTTGTTTTGGGCTTTTGAAGTGAGGGAAAACTTTTACAGCATGCCATTAGGACAGGAATAACTAGGCAACATACATCTACTTTTGCCACAAGCTTTTTTTTGAGAAAGCAGGTAGCCATAAGAACAGTGTAGTGGTTTACACATTTGCCTAACGAGTGAAAGATCCCCAGTTTGATTCCGGGAGGAGACACAACGATTACTTTGCACCAGGAAGGGCATCTGGCCGAAAACTGCTGTGGTGACCCCTTGTGAATAAAGGGAGCAGCTGACTGTAGCTGTTTTTTGTTTTCTTTTTTTTAAAGGTAGCTGTAAGAATCCTTTATGTGTTTCCATTATGGATAAAGAACGGACACATTATGTGAAAACAGTTCGGTACAAAAACATAGGAAACATTTAACAGTGATAAAATCCTGCGCATATGTTCTTACTCTTATTGTTCTCTGTTGCAGGAATGTTCACGCTCACAGAAGTAGCCTCCCTGAACGACATCCAGCCAACTTACAGAATACTGAAGCCATGGTGGGATGTCTTCATGGACTATCTCGGTATTGTCATGTTGATGTTGGCCATATTTTCTGGAACCATGCAGTTAACTAAGGATCAAGTGGTTTGTCTTCCCATTCTGGAGCAAACTCCAGAGGGGGCCGGGGGCTTCTTGGAACCCGAACCACAAGAGCCAACTGATGGCTTATGGAACAAAGAGAGCGCCATTGGAGAGCAAGCTGCTCCTCTCATGGCTAAAAGGCCTCCCGACAGCATCACACACACCATTCACTTCACACAGCCAGCTACCATTGGGCCGCCCCAGCCTACAGGTGTCAGGACCAAGCTGGATTTTCAGCAGTATGTTTTTGTCAACCAGATGTGTTACCATGTCGCCCTTCCTTGGTATTCAAAATATTTCCCATACCTTGCTCTAATTCACACGATTGTATTGATGGTCAGTAGCAACTTCTGGTTCAAATACCCCAAAACAAGTTCGAAAGTAGAACATTTTGTTTCCATACTTGGAAAGTGTTTTGAATCACCTTGGACTACTAAAGCACTGTCTGAGACCGCGTGTGAGGACTCGTCGGAGAACCAGCAGAGGCTGGCTGGGGCCTCCTCTCTCCTGAAACATCTGTCCACGAGCAGTGAGGAGGGGAGTCCGAACCAGTCCGCCCCGATGCTGACTAAATCTGGGGTTACCTTTTCTGCTGAAAGGCTTGTGAGTGAAATTCCCTCCATGACCATACTAGACAAGAAAGATGGCGAGCAAGCGAAGGCCCTGTTTGAAAAAGTCCGGAAATTCCGTGCTCACGTGGAAGACAGTGATTTGATTTACAGACTCTATGCCATACAGACAGTAATCAAAACAGTGAAATTTATTTTGATCCTGTGCTACACGATGACATTTGTTGCATCTATAGATTTTGACCATGTGTGTGAGCCTGAAATAAAGCATTTGACTGGATATACCAAGTTCCATTGTACACATAACATGGCATTTATGTTAAAGAAGCTCCTTGTTAGTTATATTGCTCTCATATGCGTTTATGGCATTATCTGTATATACACACTTTTCTGGCTCTTTCGGCGACCACTTAAGGAGTATTCCTTTGAAAAAGTCAGAGAGGAGAGCAGCTTCAGTGACATTCCTGATGTTAAGAATGACTTTGCGTTCCTCCTCCACATGGTCGATCAATATGACCAGCTGTATTCAAAGCGTTTTGGGGTTTTTCTCTCTGAGGTGAGTGAGAACAAACTTCGGGAAATCAGCCTAAACCACGAGTGGACCTTTGAGAAGTTGCGGCAGCATGTAACGCGCAATCCTCAAGATAAGTTGGAACTTCATCTTTTTATGCTCTCTGGAGTTCCTGATGCTGTGTTTGATCTCACTGACTTGGAAATCCTGAAGCTAGAATTAATCCCAGAGGCCAAAATAACAGCTAAGATCTCACAAATGATAAACCTCCAGGAGCTGCACTTCTACCACTGTCCTGCCAAAGTTGAGCAGACGGCGTTCATTTTCCTTCGTGATCACCTCCGGTGCCTTCATGTCAAATTCACAGATGTTGCAGAGATTCCTAGCTGGGTATATATGTTGAAAAATTTAAGGGAGCTGTACTTGGTGGGAAATCTGAACTCTGAAAACAACAAACTGATCGGACTTGAGTCTCTGCGAGATCTCAGGCACTTAAAGATTCTGCACCTCAAAAGCAACCTCACGAAGATCCCGACAAACATAACCGATCTGTCCCCACATCTGTTAAAGCTGGTTATTCATAATGATGGTACGAAGCTCTTAGTGCTGAACAGCTTGAAGAAAATGATGAACCTCGCAGAGCTGGAGCTGCATAACTGTGAACTGGAGCGAATCCCTCACGCCATCTTCAGTTTGAACAACCTTCAGGAACTTGATCTCAAGTCTAACAACATTCGCACCATTGAGGAGGTCATCAGCTTTCAGCACCTGAAAAGACTAACATGTCTCAAACTTTGGCACAATAAGATCATCACCATTCCACTGTCAATCAGCCATGTTAAAAACCTTGAGTCACTCTATCTCTCGCACAACAAGCTGGAATCTCTACCTTCACCATTATTCACTCTTCTCAAGTTGAGGCACCTTGATGTTAGCCATAATTCTATTGTGGTAATCCCACCAGAGGTGGGCTTTCTGCAGAACCTCCTGTATTTTGCCATTGCTGGCAACAAAGTCGAGACAATCCCCAAGCAACTGTTCAAGTGCACCAAACTAAGGACTTTGTGCCTTGGCCACAACTGTATCTCCTCCGTTCCAGAGAAAATTGGCCAACTTTCTCAGCTCACACACCTGGAATTGAAGGGAAACTGTCTGGATCGTCTCCCGGCTCAACTCGGTCAGTGCTGTCTCCTCCGCAGGAGCTGCTTGATCGTGGAGGATCACCTCTTTGACTCACTTCCAATTGAAGTCAAAGAGAGCATCAATCAGGAAGCCAATGTTTCTTTTACTAATGGGTGTAAGTGTCTAAGTGATGGACGTTAGTTATATCCATTATGGCATCAAATGGCAGGCATTTCATCTTAGGTCTTTTTTTTTTTTTATGAAAGTGCATCATCGTTAGAAACAGCCTTTCAGAGTAGAGTGCACTTCCTGGTCTTTTAGAGACTTATACAGTAAACATAGCACAGCACATACAAGGTTGGTACTACTGGAAAAACGTCAGCTCAGACTCAGAAAATATCATGGCTTGTGTCTTGTCTTGATTTTTTTCTTTGTCATTTTGTTTTCAGTTCCTGTAAATGCATAGCAGCAGCTCAAACACTCCTCTTATATTTCTTAATCTTTGTATTAAGAAATATGCACATATATCTATAGTGGATTCATAGGAAATTTGTATAATATTGAAACGGTACCCTTTTATTGCTGTGACTCAATTGGGTTTTCTTCAAATTAACTATAGCTGATTGTCTTCACAGTTAGCTTAAATGAATTGTTTGCATAATGAGTGACATGAAAAGGATTGATGCCATGCATTACGTATGAAGCTGCAACCAGGAGACACTTAGCTTATCTTAGTTTAGCATTAAGATTGAAAACATGGGGAAATGGCTACACTGGCTTCTTCTGAAGATGAAATTAAATTCTTCCTACACCTCTGAAGCTCAATAATTAACATACAGTCTTCATCTTGTTTGTTCAAAATATAGCCTAGTGGTTTCTCCCTGCTTATAGTCTTTAACGTTAAGCTCAGCTAACTGTAGCTCCTTATTTAGCATACATAAAATTGGTATCAATCTTTTCTCACAAAAAACAACAAAACAAAAAACCAAATAGTCGACTTCCTAAAATGGCAGTGCTATCCCTTTAGTGTTCATGTGTGTGCCTAATTTATTTTTTGTTGTTAGGTTTTGCTGTTTTTTTTTTTTTTTTTTTTTTTTTTTTTTTTTTATTTTTTTTTTTTGTTTTTTTTTAAGGGTCATCACTCCTGTAGAAACACTTTGGAAAGCTGTGCCTTTTCTGGCTTCCTCCTTGGACACTATTGTTTCAGTTTCGTCAGTCAGACGTTTTTGTTTTCTTGCCTTAGCAGTGCAGGCTTTTCTCTTACAACATTGTAAGTGCTTTCCCCACTTCACCTGGAGGTAAACAAGTTTCCTTATATAGAGAAATGGGGTGTGCAGATAGTATACAGATTGTATACAAATTGCACAAGCCTGTTGGTTTAGACTGATTATGATTTACATATGCACGGTGGTAAGAACAAAATTTGCATACGTTTCATGAATCCTATGGTAATTTTGTGCACGCACTTGTTTTTAGTGAATGAGGCTCACTGTGTCAAACTATCAAAGTTTCTTGACTCAGTAAGTCATTCACGTGAAATGTTTTAAGCTTAACAAAGATTCTTTTAAGCAAGCAATAAATAAAGCTGTGTGTACTAAACTTACCAGTGTGACTCCAAATATCCAATGCCCATATAATGCATTGTATATTTTACCAAAAAAAAAAGATTCTTGGATGTTGTGTCAACTTCAGCTTTTTTCTGAGTTGTCTAAACCTGGGACAATTGTACATGTAGTGTACATATGTGCTATTGTGCTATACCAAGTACTGCGCCAGTGCAGAAATTACAGTGGCCTGCGTCCTGCGATTAACACAGAATTGTTTTACTTTAAAGTTTTATTGATGATAATCCGAACTTTGGTAGAACTGTTCAATATTTAGGTTCTTGCCTGATAGTGCTCTAAAATCAGTCACAGGTTTAAAATGAACACTTCATTAGTTATCAGAATGATAATGCTTAATATTATGTGTTAAATAATGGTTTTGTTGTTATGTTTCCTACATGGGAAAAACAAAAAACAAAACAAACAAACAAAAAAAACTCTTTGCTTCTCCAAAATCTTTTTAAGAGTGTAATTTTAAGGAGCCAAGGTTGGAAGGGAAGATATAAGTAGATATGTTATAAGTGTGAGCCAGACATTGTGTTGGCTATCAAAGTTAGCAAGAAGATTTGATTTATTTTGAATTTACTTATAATACTTTACTTATAATAACTGCAGCGAAAACAAGCTGTGAGTACAACACTGATGTACAGTATCACCCCTTAAGATGATATGGTGAACTTGCCAGTAAAGATTGTTATTCTGACAGCTATGGAGCAACCTTAAAAACCACGTGTTTGTGTCAGCTGATAGTTACTTTTAGCTCTGCTTTGGTTTCTATTTTTAAACAAATATGTGGCTCAGACTTGAGGTATGTTCACTACCGTTGTGTCTGTGACTGCTGTTTTGATGTAATGTACGGTGGGTTTTTAGAGCTTTTTCAACAAAAAAGTGAAAAAAAAAAAAGCTGCCTGGTGTGATGGAAAATGTTGCTATAAGAGGTCTAAGAGTGAATCAAAAGAGTAAACTTACATGTTGGACAATTAGCTGAAATTAACTGTAAAGCTCTATAAACCCAAGGAGATTGGCCGAATCAGGTGATAATGCTTTGTAAAGCCATATTTCATTCTCAGATTGGATTTGCACCGTCATCTTTAATTAATGATATGAAAAACACAATTTATTGCTGTTTTAAATTATTATTAACTTTGGTTCCAGGACTGCAAATTACATTGGGATAAACATCTTTAAATTAAAGTGGAAATTAAGCACTTTTAACTTTACAGGCACTGTAAGGGTAATATTTAGCCATCGATCAAAATATGTCACTGTAGTCATATTTTCTGTCTATACTGTATGTGAATCAGCATGTACTAATATTAGTGTGTGTGTGTGTGTCTGTTGTCTGCCTGCCAGTCTCAAAGTGCTAAAGCATTGCACTTGGGTACACATTGACCAAGTGCCCAGTAGCTAACGCCCTGGAGAACAGACAGGGCAGTGTATGAGCCCACAGGAAATGTGTGTGTGTGTGTGTGTGTGTGTGTGTGAGTGGGTTTGAGGCCCTGTAGTGTGGGTTGCCCTTTGAAACTGTCCTGTAATGCTCTTTCTCTTTCCATCTTTGAACATATCCCATGCAGAGGACCAGCGTGTTCAATATAAAGTAACAAAGAATGGACTCTTTGTGTGTTTCAGCAGCTGTAGGAGTCGCATAGAGCTCTGGTTACTGTTAGGCTAAAGCACAAAATCAAGGTGAATGTTTAGAAAGTGATGAGGAATTACTTTCTTTTCCCTTATAGCTCCTACTAAGGTACACTAAAGAAAAAAAAAAAGCTCAGTGGAAAATGTAGCCTGAAAAAATGTTCCAAATGGTATTATCTTTTCAAAAAGAAAAATGTGATTGATTTTTAAATTTGATATTTAGAGAATATGTATTTTCTTGGGCTAAGCTTAAACTTTAAATACATAGTTTGTATTTAATCCACACTGGTCCATCATGGGAAACCAAATGCGAACTGCTGCTTCAATAGTTCTCCTTTTGCATGTAAACTGAACCAGTTCACATTTAAACATGGGGCAGGGCAGGAGCGCATTCATCAACGTAGCATATGAAGAGGGCTTGAGGTGTGGGCCTGTTACTAAGTGTCAGCTTAAATCATTTCCAAATACTGACAATAATTATTTGGTGCAGCCATTTATAACTGAGAGTGCACTCTCACTGACTAAACAGAAGGAAGTTGGGCCAGTTGTAGATGCACTTGAGACAGTCGCTTTGGGCCAGTCAGGGGGCATGTGGGCCCCCCAAGTGTTATTAGATGTGGCAGCCAAGTGTCAGATTAGGACACAGACATGACCTGGTTAAGTCATGTCCTGTCCAGGTACCTGGCACGTTAATAACCTACCTGAACATCATCTTAATCCCATTTTATTCTGATAAAATTTATTTTCTGTAAAGCTTTTCCATTGATTTTAAGTGCTGTATGTTAGCTTAGGGATATAATGAAGTCCTATCTTTCTCTCCCTGAGGGGATTGTCGTCTTACCATAAATGGACAGTGGAGTGGATAGATAACAAACAGCACAATGCCAGTCTGCAGGCCACACACACACACACACACACACACACACTAGCACACTCACATGCAAACAGCCAAACATCTGGGTGGTCTTTCAAGAGCTACAAGGGTAAATGGCAGTCCTGTTTAGAAGGATTGACTCCTAAGGCACAAACACACACATCCATGTACACACATAAACACACAGACACACAAGTATTTTCTCACTCACATACAAATGGTGACTAACACCAACTGTGACATGCTGCCATGTGGGGGTGATCAGTCAGTCAATGACTGTGTAGAGATTCTGTGTTTTGTTTGTTTTCAGGACATGTATTCATGGCCTGTAGGGATATGTCGGTGTAAAACATTGCATTTTGTATAAAATACAATGTATTTAGACACACAGTTGTGTTTCATATAAATAAAATGACTGGTTTTTATTTATGAAATTGTCAAGCAATCAAGAATAACTAAACAGCAGGATTTCCGACAGAAAGGAAAACTTACTTTAAAGTTAATTTTGTTTCATTTTAATAAGAGCTTTAGCATGAAGAGAATGAGGAAAAAAATATTAAGTGGGTAAGTTACCTAAAACAAATCACTGCAAAGAAAGGTTTATGCCACAGCTGCCCTAAATTAGCAGTATTAGTAATTACAAAAATAATTTTTTATGTTTCTGTAATGGTTAATCCACCACAAGCTCTTTAGTCAAAATGATCATTTTAATACTAAAATATAAATACTCTTGTTATCCATGAATTTTCGAATTTTCTGTTTTACAAAAAAGCAGGAAAAAAATAGTAAAGCACATTATTATTTTTTGATTAAGATGCCAAATTACAGTTAGTTACTTGCATTCCTGAATAGTGGAATAGTGGAAATTTGGGTATCAAAATAGTGAAACATCGAGAACTCACTGAAAAGGAAAAAGTCTGCATTTAAGCACTTGCTGGATGGTCTTTCTCATTTTTATGACCACCTGTCATAAAAAACGAGAAAGACTAACCAATTTGGTCTGTAAAGATGTGGATTCATTTGGAAGTCATTTTGTCATTTCAGTTTCAGGTTCAACTACAGATCATCATGTGATAAGGGGATCACACTAGCTGGTATGCCAATGAGCTGTAAGACCATACCCATATTCAAAAATATATGTTTATATACCAGATAACGCTGGGGGAGAGTTACAAATACATCACAAATTATTTCACATGTGCAGATACTTCCTGCCACTCTTACGGTATCTTACTGTATTACAGGAAACCTGTCTGTGTGTTTGTTTCTTTGTCCGCCAATTCCTCCTACACGGTCAGGAGTTAAACACCAAACAGCACACAGGTATACATCTTAGGCCCCTGAAGTTTTTTGCTATATCAGATATCAGGACATCATGATGTTACCTAGCAGCCACCTACCAGCGGGCTAAAATGACCCATTTATAGCGTTTATGCACCTACAACAGCTTATGAAAGCATCCTATCATTTTTATTTTATGACAATAACATCAGATTTCAATATATCCACAAAAGTTGAATTATACATACATACACATACATACAAAACATCATCATGTTACTTAGCAACCACCTAACAATGGGCTAGAATCACCCATCTTAACATTTTGTATCATTTTCATTTCACTGCCAACATCATGAAAAGGCCAAACAGTTGTGTAGCTCGGGCATATACTAGCGAGTAAAAATTCACCAGCTGCATCATCATACTATAATGATGGTAGCATATGTATGTATGTTTATGTGTTTCCGATCTCTTCCTAGACAAGTGGACCAACCTTGATGAAACTTTAAATAAACATTGCCTAGGGCACTGTGAGTGCCAACATCTATATGGCGTATACAAATATTTAATAGAAATCCCACAATCGTATATATTTGTACATTTGACAGTTCAATTGAGCACTGAACGGCGACCTTATGACTGCATTCACTGTCATACATTCGTTATGCTACATATTTTAAAGGTCAGCGCAAATTTTTAATCTTCCCAGTGCAGCTGAGCAGATGCTGATTATCGAAATACGCCACTATGAAAATCCTTAAAGTCTAGAAAATAGTGCAGCAGAACAGATGACAACAATATGGGGATAAGAAGACGAAGTTTGGGTGAGCATCATCATGTCATGAGACACTTTATGAAGCAACCCATTGGGTATTAAATCTTCTATATCTATAATTCATAATTAGTGTTACAATATATATTTATATTATTTTAATATATTCTTCATTTTACATATTTTTAACAAATGTGTTATATTATTACAATCAGTATTGTTCTGGTAAATTTACCAGTATATAGATCTTCCTTCAATAAAATATTAAACCGTATGCTTAAGATACTGTAATAGTAATATATTTGGTACCATATATTTAAAACATTTTACTGTGTACGCAATGAACATGAACAGTGCAATGTTACATAAATATATTTGCAATGTTCAACAGGATTAGGTGACGACAGTTCATGTAAGAATCCTGTGCCATTGTGTAACAGAAGCTCAGCATCACAATGATGACAGCATCGTAGCAAAGACGTAGACGGGGGACTCAATCAATATCGAAAACAAACAATATTTAAAGTGAGTTACGAAAAAGTAATTATGATTTTCTTCACAGTTATTGTTTATTGACCTAACATCAAAGCAAAGAGCGCGGGGATTTGCTAGTATGTAGAACAAAGCAACTGAGTTCATAATGCAGTAACAAGATTCATTTTTTATTTATTTTATTTTATTTTTTTACTAGCAAGTGCTGGGGGGAATGCATGCTCTTGCAGGTAACTGTGTTCTCGAAGAACTCAAACTGAGCTGACATTTTGGGGTCAAAAAATAAGGGAGGACCTGGCCTTCTTATGATAGGCCATTTACAGTCACAGTTTTAGCTAGCATACACAAGACATTATCATTATCAGCTAATCTTACTAGTTTTGCAGCATGGGGTACTGCCAACATATAAACCTCTTGAAGTCCCTGAAGTCATATTTTTCCAGTACTAATTTTTTCTACATTAATGCATCAAAGCTTGTAAGTTTCTGATGAGTGACTTTTTTTTTCAATTGCCAAAACACAAATGGAAGTTTTCGCCAATCTGATTGGTCACAGATGTGGTACCAGCTGTAAACCTCAGAAAGCAGTGCTTCATTGCTGTGCCAATACTTACTGTCACCATGGAGCTAGTACAAGATCATTCTTTTCTTTTGCTTATACGGTCCCATATGTACAGTAACAAAGTGGACCTTGTAGCTGCAAAACACTTGCTGTTTGCTGTTGTATAAAATCTCGAATGCATTTAATCAAACACGGTTCATCAGCCATTACTGCTGCATTGTTTATATGGCAAAAAATCTCTCACTTGTATTTATTTGAAAGTGTAAAGAAATGGCTAAAGAAAAGGAGGGGGGAACTAAAGTGACAAGCGATGAATGGCTTTGTGTGTGTGGCTGTAAAAACAGCTGCAGGTTTTGTTTTGGGAGCCAACATCATCACCAAACACACACATACACTCATGCACTAACAACACAAATGAGCCGAGTAACCCAAAAGGAAAAAAGCACCCTTGTCACACATCCTTCCCCACCCACTCCTTTAAAAAACAAAAGCGATCACTTTAGGTTTGGTTTTGCATTGTGGTAAAGCTGCAAACACGCCAACTCACTAACATGTACACATTTAGAGCCCTCGCTACTCAAACTCTGAGACGTTTTCTGTCTTCTTTGTTTTTTAATAAATACAAATGCACACTCGTGCTGCACGCACAAACTTAACCCACACACACACACAAAGAAATCCACAAATAAACACTTACTTTTGTTCTTTTATTACAAAAGACAGAAAAGTTCTAGGAAGCTCTTAATGTTCAAATCTACTCCTGTGAATCAAATTTAATATGATTAGCATAATATTTGTTTTTTTAAAATGCATTGTCTTTTTTCGAGTCTGTTCGCCTTTCTGAGCAAAGTTACAATTATATTATGCATGCAGTGAATGTGTGTGTATGTCGGTGCCAAGGGCTGGACTGGTGCTTGGTGCCAGCATGGATAAAGAGCAGATGGCGGCCCTGACAGGGTAGAAAACCTCCAGTTCCCACATTCGCCCATTCTATTCAGCCTTCACTCCCATACTTCCAATTGCAGCATGGCATGTGTGGCAGGGATAGCTTAGATTTATTCTTGAATGCATGTTTGTCGGGGGAAAAAAAGAACAAACAAATCTGTTCTCTCTTGCAAACTATTTCTTTTCATGGGGTAATCATATTAGTAATTGGAACTGAGCAGTGTGGCCTCGCCAGTAATTGGAAAAGGCCTTTTTTAGCTAATGTCATCGTCCATGTTACTGAATCAGTTTGATTACTTTGGAAGTCTTATCTGCTTATGATATTAATATATTTTAGCATGTGACAGAAAACGATTTTATCACAGTAGTAAAACAAGAAATAAATATAGGACCTTGTTAGAATAAATACTTAATGCTCCTAATTTATTGTACAATTGTCTGTTTTTCTTTGTGACATACAGTATGAGCTTCAACTGAATTTTAAGATATGCAATCAAATTCAGTGTGCTTTTGCCTTGTAAATACTACTTGTCCACGGTGGCCAGCAATACATACGTTCATGAGAAAAAAGTACATCCCATGGAAACATATATTATAAAACAAAATACCTGACCACTGTATAAATATTAGAGTCGGCCTAGGACTCGCGATCCCAGCAAATTCAGCCCAACTCTTGCAACGTGCATGCATCTACTCACGGTTGGACTGCAGAAACTGGTACGTATTTGTGACATACCAGGAATAACAAAAAAATCTTTTGCAGAAAGAACATTACACCAAAGTACAGTTTACTAATTGACAGAGAGATTAAAAAAAAAGACTTTTTAGAACAATGTGTTCGACTGACAAACAGAAATAGAGTGACCACAGCAGACATTTTTGGCGTAGGCCCCAAAGACATCTTTTCAGAAAAACCTCATACCAGCTGTGAAGCATGGTGATGGAAATGTTTTGGTTTGGGGTTTCTTCATTGCCTCAGGGACTGAGCAGCTTGCAGACACTGATTAAGCTATGAATTCTCCATCATATAAAAGAGTGCATGGAGACAACATGAAGTTATCCATCTAGATAGATAGATATTTCAGCAAGCTGAAGTCGGAGACTGGTAGACAGTTACGCAAAACACCTACAATAAGTTATTTCTTCTGAAAGGGCAGTACCTTTTGAAGTCAAGGTTTCCGATGCAGGATACATGAGAGAACATGAGAGAAACATGAGGGGAAGCAAGTCTCATCTCTTAAGCAAGGTTTTGATGGGAAGAGAGGGCAGGCCTAAAAGTCTTAACTTTTTCCAAAATGTTCTCACTTGAAAGGTCCAAAACACAGTCTGGTCCACACTAAGATAGCTTGACAGGCACACACACACACTGACACACACACACACACACACACACACACACGCACACAAGGGAAATAGAATACCAGCTGTGCTGTCATGGCTGGTAAATAGGAGTTTAGCTGAAGAAGAAGATGGATTCTTCTTATTCGACACGCTAGATGTTCCCAAGTCAGAGTGCAACTTCTGCTTATTCTCCTTTCAGACTGACACAGTGAGATTTACCCAACTACCTGACTTATCTTAATAATTCTCTTTGAGTCAGATAACTGTAAAGTTATCCAGTGGCAAAGGATTTAACCCGTTACAACTGTTTCACACTTTGAGAAGCCACATGATGCCGAAAAGGGTTTGTTTTTTTTGTGGTTATTGTGAAAGTAATAAGTAGCTTTCACTCTGTGTCAGATACTCCAGACCACATTGTACAAGTCTGCAAGGGTGTTGCAACACAACTGTGTTGATATTCTGTAAAAATTAATTATATAAGTTATATTAGTAACTGATATATTTCCCAAATGTTAATAAATATGATCACAGCATTTTAAAAATGCTTTATTGAGAGTACACTTCTTAACAGAGACTGCTGATTTCAGATGTATGATTTGAAATGAGCAGGAACATTACAAAGCATTAAAAGATTTAAACACACTGTCTACTAGATTGCCTGTTTTTATTTCCAGCAGCTTAGCATATTTGTACCAATCTGGGTAAAATTTGAAAATGTGTCTAAATCAGACGTTTTTGTCCTGGCTGTAGAGGAAAAGCTTAAAAAACTACAATGTGAGGAAAACCTTCCATGTCAACCTATTGTATGCCCTCAGACCATTTTCTCAGTCATATTATGTGAATATTTCATAAATTCCTGTTTGATTTTTTTGCCAGCTATAAAGAATTTAAAAGGATTTTTGTCTATTTACTGTACATATCCACCTGAAAATACCAGTGTGATGAAAAGGCAAAAAGACAAAAATATTAAAATGAGAACGACAGATGGCCATATACTGTACTGCCAACCAACACTGAATAACAATAACACCATAGGCTCTTGGCTTCAAGAACGCTTAAAGAATTTGATTTGATTTGATGCCCCTGCTTAGGTCCACATTTTGTTCCTTACTCCACCCTTTGCTCCCCATCTGGCCGCCATTGTCTGGCAGCCCTGAGCGACAGGTGGTATTGTTCCCACGGAGACAGTTGCCTTGGTGGCACACTAGTGAGGGTGTAGCCTGTCCACACAAACATGTAAACACACACCAGTCACTTTACTAACCTTTTTCCTGTGTGTATTCCTGCCAGACGGGTGATGTCATGCCAGGAAGTGCTCGTCTCATCAGGCCACATTACTGTTAGAGTTCAGGCTTGCAGGTGCCTTACTAATGAAATTTCCCATGTGAAATAGACATTGCTGTTTTGCCTTCATTGAGAAGAACAGACTTCACATTTCACTGTGACATTTGAATGAGGATTTGGAGCTACTGAATCTGATCAAACACTCGCTTCTACTGGTTGAAGTTTGCTGAAGCACCAAAGAATCAGCAAATAAGCCCTTCTAGCTCTGTCTCAACCTATCCAATCGTGGCACCAGGTGGCAGGCATCCTCTTTTGTACAAGAAAAAGATAAGAAAACATATAAGATTCTTGATGATGATTCTTTATCTGCTATAATTTATTTTTCGTCTTCTTTGGAGTACTGCTTGGCTTTGATAGTGTTGAAGAATTATGAAGAGCATGAAGGTCCAAAGCTGCTTAAAATGAGGATTTAGCAAAATTTGCTCAACCCGGATGGCGGTCCAGTGGTTTGAACCGTTGTTTAAAGGTTTGAACCTTCCAGCTGGGTGGGTCCTTTCGGTTTGTGTCTTCTCCCTTTGCTCCTCTGGGTAATCTGGCTTCTTCCCAGGTCCAAAAACCTGCTAGCTTAATGGGTGATCTTAAGATTGGTGTAGGTGTGGATGTGATAGTGTGTGGTTGCCTGTCTCTCTGGGTTAGTCCAATGATAGATTGGCAGCCTATCCAGGGTGTACCCCACCTCACCCCCAAAGTCAGCTGGAATAGGATCCAGCCCCCTGCAACATGAAGTTGGATAACAGTAAAGAGTTTCCCACACATTATATTTCAGAAGGGGTCAGTATCTGTGCTGTGAATCAATGCTTCTAGCATCTACATGGTAGATGGAAAGGTATCCAGGTGTCCTGTGAGTCAGTCAGTCTCAGGCTGTTTTTTTTTTTCCTTTTCTTTTGAATATCATTGTAGTCCAGTCTTTCAAACCATACACAGCTCCTCACCTCCAAATCATCACCTCAACTTCCAGGATGTTTATGGAGAATCAGCTGAAATCCATCCATTGGCTACCGCCAGTGTCTAGACTTCTGTTTTATCTCCTCTTTTTATTTGAGCCACTTGGTGAAGTTGCCTAAAATCATCAGCTTTACCTAAAATCTGTTCCAGTGGATCTGTTGATCTGAACTTATGTATAGATGTATTTTTTTAAAGGATGGCATTATTCTTTGTTATTATAATAGACCAAATGCAACAAAGAAACTGTGTATCTGTCAGGGGGAGAAAGTCAGGCATTATTAAGACACAGATCTTTAATGGAAGCCCACAGTTAAATAGTTTAATTCTGAGGAAAGGCTCACTGATTTCCAAATCAGGTCATTATATTAGTTTGTAGAAACAGTGTCTTTTTTTTTTTTTTTTTTTTTTTTTTGTTCTTTTTTTTTTTTTTTTTTTTTTTTTT
>VUQI01028377.1:0-20122 GCA_015106735.1 Paratilapia polleni
GAAAGAGCAAAATGGATATTATTTTTGATATCAGCAACCCAAAATTAGTAAAGAACAAGTGTTCGATTTCATATAGCAAATATGATGCAGGGCGGTGTAATGAATACATATTGTTTGTTTAGTGATAATTGTTGAGGTCTGTTTGAAAAGTTGCATTTGAAATTACTTGCAACTTGAAATTAAAAAAAAAAAATCATCTATGCTCCTTCCACTTCTGTAGCACTGGTTAAATAGTGAACATTGCCAAAGTACTGCGACAGTGGCTTTATCAATACGTGCACACATGAATTCAATTCAATTCAATTCAATTCAATTTTATTTATATAGCGCCAAATCACAACCACAGTCGCCTCAAGGCCCTTTATATTTTAGGGTAAAGACCCTACAAATTAGACAGAAAACCCCAACAGTCAGACGACCCCCTATGAGCAAGCATTTGGCAACAGTGGGAAGGAAAAACTCCCTTTTAACAGGAAGAACCCTCCAGCAGAACCAGGCTGCTGGAGGTGGATTTGGGACCATGGGTTGGCATTGCTATTTTAAATTTAAGTGAGTATCCCCATGGTGTCAGCAAGAAAGAATAGCTGGCTGCTGCTCTAAAAAAAAGCTTATTGACTTTAACTGCCAATCAATTCATTAATGGACATTTAGATTTGATAAAATAATATAATAACATTTTATAAAATACATACTTAGCTAACCATAGAAAAAATAATGTACTCACAACAGGGTTGTCAGTAGTCTACTGTAAAACGAAGGATGCAGCAGTATACTTTATCCAGGGCATGGTGTATTTACAGTTATATACTGTAAAGTAGATCACAGTAGGGTAATATAGTCAGAGCCCTGCTGCCAGTATTTTATTGTCAATCTCCATGGCAGTCTTTTACATTGTGTTTTTAATTAGGCTTTTAATGATTGGCCGATCTTTACATTGATATTAAATGTACATTTTACACATAATTCCAACTTTTTTGGAAACAGGTTTGTACTTTTGGGCTATGTTGTATCCTTGCATTCATTACGGAGCACAACAGGGGGAATCAAAGACAGGAGGAAAAACAGGACTATGTATACACATGGGATTGACTGGGGATGAGAAACAGAATGGGGATGCAGAATGAAGGAAAGGTGGAAAGTAATCAGACACAGGAGAAGGCGATCAAGAGGGAAGACAAAACAGGAAGTAAAAACAAACATAAGACACATGAGAAAACTAGCTATCAAAGTAAAACAAGAAATCATCACAAGACAAACAACTGACTGCAAGATATGAAGAGTAACATTTATGTATAATATAGACAGGGGGACACTAACACATAGACAAGACAGAGGGAGGCAAAGACAGGGAAACACTGAAGATACTCGAAAACTAAGAACATTAGAAACATCACAAAGAATATCAAGGAAATAAAAAAGGAACCAAAACTCAAGTACTCAACAAAAATCCAGGACTCTGACAATCACAGTACATTAAGAATGGCTAGCTGGTAAGACGTGTGAGAAGATAATAAATGATAATACCACATGAATCCTCTCCTGCATTTTAGTACACTGCAACTTCAATATACTGAAAGGACAGACTGATTGTTTTGTGCATAAACTAAAAAGACTGAGTTCTCTAGAAGTGTCTTAGTAGCCTTAATGTAATATATTTTATTCTGAATGAATCAAAACAAACAAGCTTTTAGAACACTTTGTTCGTATTATGTCCACATTGTGAGATATAAATGCTTTGTGATAGTCGGTATGTCTGGGTCAGACAGGGTCACATTTTCATGTCTCCTCTACTGTCACAGTTTCCCAAAGCACTTCCCAGATCCCAGGTGCTCATCCTGATTAGCATCTTGCCACAGAGTTTCAGCACAGCACCTCCCAGAGGTCACCTGTCAATCAAGCAATGTGTTTGGCACTCTGACGTCTGTTTGATTTACTGCTTGACTTTGTTAGGGGAGTAGAACCTCTTTCCTTTTGCTGTTAAGCCACTGTAGCTTCTGCTGCTCGAGGTGGCTTTTCCTGTGCATCTGAAATTTTATACCTTAAGCCCTCAATTTTGGAGCAAAATCAAAGAAATGTCTGAATGTCTGATGATGAAAATGAAATTGTTACTCACTGATTATTATGTTAATGACCAAAAATGAGTATAGTTAGGCATTTCTTTTTCAGAATGTGACATATTGTATTACTGCCTTGAACATTTGTACACTTACAGTTTTTAACTGATGGATCTTAATGCATCATCTACATACTGTATATTATCCAAACTCTAATATTATAGTGTCTTTTTAAGAATCCAGGCATCAATAAAATCTAAACAGAATTTTTTTTTTTAGCTGAGAGGTTTTGTAAAAGCCCATCAACATAATTCACACTTGATGACAAAGGACTGTTTAAGAAAGGAACATCAAAAATATGAAGATTTGAAAACTCAAATCTCAGCAGAGGATTGGAAATCAACTCATGCTGGACATCATACTAGGGCCAGTGAATACACACCACAGACGAACACACTGTAATTGATTAATGAGAACATTCCTGTCAAGTTAAATTGTTATAGCAAAGATATATCAGACATACTGTATGTAAGGCAAATGTACAGAGGCTAAAGGAACACCAATTCACTGGCTGACAGTGTCAAAAGATTGAAACATTTTGGGAAGTAGAATGTGAGAAGATTATTAAAATAAATAAATAAATAAATAAAAAAATTACACTAGACCAAAATATATTTGTACTTTGTTTGAATTCAAAAGAACACAACTATAATAAAAATGAAAAAAGATAAATAAACCTCAGATTTTTTTAATGCCAAAAACCTAAAAGAAAAAAACAAACAAAATGATCAAATGTTATCCACTAGAAAAAAATATACATACTTATTTGAAAAGGTTTTGAAATATGTGGACTGTTTTTTTTTTTGTTTGTTTGTTTGTTTTATTTCTTTTTCTTTTGCATTTGAAGTTGAAGTTTCGTTTTTTGTTTTTCTAATTAAATCTGTACATTTTCTTTTTCTGGACTGCAGATTGCCATACGTGTATTGGGAGGATCGGTTTGTTTGTCTTCCTTGTTCAAGTGTTTGTTTATGTGAAAAATCTAATAACTGCATTACTGAAAAAAAAAAGATGTATCTCATGGCCTTCTTATATTAGCAAACAGAGCCAGTGACAGTCCCAGTGAAACATGTAAATGTGACTAAGCTTTGACCTAACAAGGACACCTTGTTAACCAACAGCATTCTGTATGATGAAATGAGAAAAAGCATGCTTATCCATCTCTGTCAGAAAAACAAGCAGCCTAATAGAATGGATAAGGTCATCACCAAATGTCAAACGTGTTTACCCTCCAGAGGCAGACAGATTGGCCAGTATTCATCATAAACACAACAGGTTTCCATTACAGGAACATTCCCTCATCCCATTTTGAGCTGTGCCGGCCATTTACTCTGGTTTAATTGTGTGAAAATAAAAGGAAAAGAAAGGTAGATGCAGGAAAAGTCCGGTGCTCTCTTTTCCAGCAAAAATGCTACAGGGGTGTTTAAGGACTGTAAAGGTCATCTTTTCATGAATGATGACACATTGCAAGCTTATTAAGCAGGGATTTAACCTCCAATCGCTCAAGGCAAGTGTGAGCCAGAGAGTGTTTTGAGTAAAGAATAATAGAGGAAATGCAATGACTGTTGCACTCCTTGCTGTTATCTACATAAAAAAGGGAGCTATTGAGTGAGATGGGTTCTTTTGTGTTGGGGAACATACACTATATGTGATAACGTTCCTAGACGGTATTTACTATCCATCTGCTGTGCATGGCAATCATGAGGATGAAAATGCTCTGTAACGCATTACCTTGATAAAGATTCATAGCAGGATGACCTCAGATTCACTCATGTCACTGTGTAATTCCAGTGCTTCATTACATGTGAAATGGAAGGTGAGTGCTAACGAAAAAAAAAGTGCTACAGATGCTGGGACGATTTATGATTCTCTACAAGGCCCAAACTGCTGGAGATCAATAGAACAGGAGTAAGGAGAGGGACTAGGGGTGCAATGTGTCATCATTTTAATGAAATATAGATTTGGGACTATTAAACAGCTTGCTAGTGCGAGTAAAATTGCTCACTTTTTCACTGCTAAACAAAGCCATCCATTTAACTTTAGAAAAATCGATAGCGGGCTGTGACCAATATGTACCTTTCAACTGTGGCTACAGTTGCATTGAGCAGGAGCTAATAAATCAAAGCAAAGGGTGCTGCATCTTTTACAGTCATTGCATCAATATAAACCTCTGCAGCTCTCAGCAGTGTCTCCTGCAGAGTCTTTCATAAGGCAGCACTGCTGAAAAGAATCATAGAAACAATAAGCCTCTGTCCTTGCTGCATATTATGTACAGGTATGCATGGGATTGTGTCTGCCAATATGTTTCATCCTGTTAGTATGGTCCGCACTAAATAACAAGGCTTCTTTGTGGTGACTCAAGACACGCTGCTTGTCTGTGTGCCTGGATACCTGGATTCTGTGTCCAATGTTAACAACTTACTGTACACGGACCTGCAACTCCTAAAAGACTAGCAGCATGGCTGCATTCACGAAAAGCAGCAGTTGCCCATTTTCTGTGATTATGACAATGTTAAATTGCTCTTTAATATGTGTTGACAGTGGATCTACAACTAGGGAGGCACCTACATGATATTTGGATCAGAGATCAGTCTGAGCCTGCCTCAAAAAGCTGCAACGTGTGTTAGTGACACAGGCCAATCTATGGGGTCAATCTATTCAACTCAATTAATTCAATTAAATTCTTTGTTATTCTTTGTTTATTATGCCATGCATTAGTACCAGTTACTAACGGGATAGCTAACACAGCATGGAGAAAGCTGACAGCAAAGGGTCAGCAGTTTGGAGGTATTTCACGCCTGTGACACCAACAGCTTTTCTTTGGACGTTGCAATAGTTTTTTCTACTTAACTGTGATCAAATGAGTTGGCATGGCTGAAAAACTCCAACTGGGATGCTTTCTCTCTCTCTCTCTTTCTCCCTCTCGTTATGTTTGGTTTAACACTCTTTGGGAAGCTTTTATTGTACTTAGAGTAACATAATGCATTCTTGTCAGTTGAATTTAACATTGTATTGCGTGTCTCTTGTCGGCTTCACTTCACACGCAACAGCATGTGCGTGCGAGGAGGCGCACTCACAGTGAGAGCAGGGAAAGGAGCATGTGTGTATATACTGGTAATATGCAGTAAAAAGTCTCTCGCTGAGCTGAAATAAGACTAGTGCAAATGAATTAAGTGAATAATGTAAATGGTTGTCATTTATTATTTTACTAATAAATGCCAATTTACATTACAATTTACTTGGTATTTTATTGTTACATCTTGTTTTACAAAGTTAAGAAAGAAATGGTTAAGTTGAGCCTGATGTTACCTTACACATAAAAGAAGGATTCTCAAGCCTCTTCCTCAGAATGAGGAACACAGCGTAATAATTTAACACTGGTATGGAAGCCAAGGTATTGGTACTGTATTAGATCTGGAAAAAGTCAGATCAGTGCATCCGCAATATGGACTACTTTCTCATCTTCACGGAGGCAGGTTTTCCTAATTTTGACATAATTGCTCAGGTGGAAGAAGGCCGCTCTAGAATCTTTTTTATGTGTGAGTTAAAGGACATTTACTGGTCATATTCGCTGCAAGCTTCCTTACTGTAGTGCTGAGGACCAGTTCACAGCAACTATACTGTTCAGTAGTGTGTTCCTGAGGTGTTCAGGGCCAAATACAATAACTTTGGTGTCTGAATTTAGAAGTAGAAAATATACACTTGTCCTTAAGACGTGCTTGAAATTTACCTAGCTGATTTGTTTCAACTGGCTTTACAGAGAAAATATATCTGGCTGTGATCTGTGTAACGTGCAAATTTAAGTAGTGTTTCTTAAAAAAAATGGAAATAGATATATAAAGTAAAAAGTACTGGTCCTAATCAAGCAGCAACATTTGGGGCTGAAAAATGAAGTACTTCTGCACTGGTTCCACTTTCCACATATGTAAGCTACATCCAGCATTTACATACAGTGTGAGCTAATCCAAATGTGCATCTTGCTAACCCAATCAAAAGTAAGAAAAAAAAATACCATTACTCTTTCTAACTTCTGATTTTATAATTTCTAATAGTTTGTTACAACGTGAAACCACCAAAACAGTTTATAGCTCCCAGAGAATAAGATAAACTGATTATACTAGCGTTAATTTGGGTTTTCTTTTGTATCTGTCAGCAGCAGTCCAATTTGCATTACAAGTGTGAGGCTGATTTGGGATTTTTTCCCTCTCAGTTGGCTCTTGTTGGTTTATATGCAATATGATAATGTCTTTATCGTACTGTGAATTCTCTGAAGGGCAGGGTCTACTTTGCCCAAGATTGTTTAGAATTTGTTTAGTTCCAAAAACTCCAAAAAAAGGAGTGCAGCATGTCACACTTTTTGGCCAAAGATACCATAAAATATTTTCTATAAAGTCAATACAAAATGTGGATGGTGGAGGGCTGCTTCCTCTTTCACCTAGCACTCAGTATTGCCATGAGTGGCCTGAAAATCAATATATAAAATTACAATTTAATCAGCTGTATTGTTACAGTATAGCTTCCAGCCATCATGAGGTAGTAATGCCCACCATGATGTGCAGCATGTGGCAATACAGTGATAGTGAGGTTTGGAATGGCAGAAATTCTAAATACTGCTGTTATCTATTACCTAGCTGATGTTTCTCTGAAATACTCTACAGCAAATGTATCCAAAATTTAACCTCGGGTCCAGATATTATTTTATTTAGGCTCCTGTATGTGTTACCGGGTTTGTCAAATTCACTGTCTGTAGCCTCAAAGCTACCAGCTCCAGGCTTGCATCCTAGTATGCTAAAGTCATGTAGTCTCAACCAACTATTAATCTCTCATAGTTTAAAATGAGCAGGTTTTTAGACAGGACAGGCAGAAGCAATCAGCTCAATCAGCAGTTGATTGACACGTTGTGATTCTGTAGGAAATGTCTATTGAAACTTACTGAGAGTTACCACTGGACGTTCAGTTTATGTTGGACCATATGCAGCCAAAAACATCAACACTTTTATAGCTCTATGCCAAGATTTGACCAATGCTCTTATTTTCAAAGAAATGCCAAAGAGGTCTTTTCACTGTTTTCTTACATCATTAGACTGCTTGACAGTCAGGGTGTTCTTGTGTTGACTGTACAGCTCTATCGATTTCCTTATTTCAGTATCGGTGAAATTCTCTTTTCTTTTGCTTTGATTCAGTGTTGCTGCAAATCAGACAAGAGAGTGCATTCTCCCAGCAAACAGCCACAGTCATTCAAATGGATGCCCAGAGCTAAGACTGGGCATAGTTAAGACTAGGTTTAAATTTGGTTGGTGCATCTGACTTAAAATCCATTCTGTAAGACTGACTTATGCCTTTCATATACTAAAAAAACTTTGCAGAGGAAAACAAGGACTACCAGCTTATGAAAGACTACCGTTTGCCACCCTCTCACATCTAAACACAGTGTGCCATAAGTCAAGGTTTTCAGTCATAGTCTATAAGATTTTGTAAAGACTGGGACTCTTGCTGGGTCACTAATTGCAAGACTTCAACTAGATTTCTTTTCGGGTTATTTTCCATCATGCTCCTGGGGGAAACTGAAAAACTGTTGAACAATGGAGCAGAAACAGAAGGAGCTTTTGGCCACAGCTGCCCTTGTGTGTGCAATGTTTTATTCTGTTCAGGAAAAAAAAAAAAAACAGCTCAAAAGAAAAAGAAAAGACACTGCAGAATGTGAATATGAGGTTGAGAGAACAGAAAGAGTTCACCTGATTCATGTGTGCAATCATGTTCCCATGATTTTGATTTTGCAAAAAATAGAACATCATCAAAATAGAATTTCAAGCCTTATGTGTGTAAATTTAGATGATTGTGGCTTATAGCTCATGAAAAAAATACAGTATCTTAAATTATCAGAATATTTCATTTCAAGTATGAGTAAATTACTATTCAAACAGTATAAATGCCAGGTATCTCTCGGTCTAGTTCAACACACACAACGACAATCATGGAGAAGACTGCTGACTTGACAGTTGTCCAGATGATAATCATCGAAGCCCTCCACAAGGAGAGTAAGCCACAGAAGGTCTTTGCTCAAAAGACGGGCCCTTCTGCAAAGTGCTGTATTGAAGCATATTAAAGGAAAGTTGACTGGAAGGGAAAATTATGGCAGGCGAAGGTGCACAAGCAAAAGGGATCACTGCAGCCTTGAGAAGATTGTCAAGAAAAGTTGATTCAAGAACTTGGGAGAGCTTCGCAAGGAGTGGACTGAGGCTGGTGTCAGTGCAACAAAAGCCACCACACACAGACATCTTCAGGAAAGAACTGAAGATGTCTGTTGCATTTCTAGACATTAGAAATATCTTCCCTGCATGGGCTAAGGAGAAAAAAAACAGGACTGTTCCTTAGTCGTCCAACATCCTCTTTTCAGATTAAACAAAATTTTGCATTTCATTTGGAAATCTAGGTCCTAGAGTCTGAGAGTGGAGAGGCAGAGGCCAAAGTGTTTGAAGTCCAGTTGAAGTTTCCGTAGTCTGTGATGATTTGAGGTGCCATGTCCTCTTCTGGTGTTGGTGGTGGTTGGTTCACTGTGTTTTATCAAGTCCAAAGTCAACACAGCTGTCTACCAGGAGCACTTCATGCTTCCATCTGCGGAACAGCTTCACGGAGATGCTGATGTCCTTTTCCAGCAGGACTTAGCACCTGCCCAAAGGGTCAGTAATATTACCATATGGTTTCTTGACCAGTTAGTAGTAGTTAGTAATGTGCTTGATTGGCCAGCCAGCTCACCTGACTTGAACAAGAGGAAGATGAAGAACACAACCCAAAAATACAGACACGTTTAAGGCAACTATCAGTGCAAACTGGACTTCAATAACACCTCAGCAGTGCCACAAGCTGATCGCCTTCATGCCACCCTGCATTAATGCAGTAATTAACGGTGAAGGAACCAAAATACTTTTCAGAAGTTGGACACTGATCTATTTAAAATGTTATGTAATGTATGAAAGTTTACCCTTTTGAATTAATTTTCAAAAAAAACAATTTTTGAGATGGACTAGCATATTGGAAAAAAAGTAAGTATAGCTTTTAAGCTGATTACACACCAGACTTTTTTCATTTTAAAGCAGTCTACAATGTCTACCAAAATTCATGGCTTTTATCATATTTCAGCACTAGCCCTTTGCTTACTCTATCCTACTCAGTGTGGCCCTGGAAAAAAATCTTGCCCACCCTGACATAGACCAGTTCGTTCAGACTTTCCCATAATAAAAGGACAATACTCCATACATTAATGTAACAAGTGGTATTATAAAATTAACATTTTGTAAAAGCACAGATATACCCCTCGCCACCCAAAAAAATCATAATCATTGACCACAACCAAATAATAAAAAATATGTCAAAAAAAAAATAATACTCACCAAATTCCTGTCTTTGTGGGCCCAGTCCTGCCCATAACGCTGGGTCTGAGACTGTGAGAAAGCTGTAGTTCAGTCAGGTCAAGTCCAACCTACCCATCATGGGCTTTTAAACAAAGGAGTCTAACACAACAAAAAAACAACCCCTAAGAGAAAAATAAAAGCAAGACAAAAACACTAAGCCACAGTTACAATACATCAACAATTAGAATCAGATTTTTTACAAATAATGAAGCATGGCATTGCGTAGGTCATAATAATAATTATTGGTTGTAGGATGTAAATAGAGTGAGTACACTTGATGCTTGTGGTGTTAATGCATTTCCAACAGGTTGGGATGTGTTATCTGGACACATTCAAATTTAACCCTGCGTGATATGTTTGTTTTGGGGTTGAACTGCTGCATTTAGACAGAAAGATCAGACAAGCGGTGCTCCTCGTCCATGAGGTTCCTGTCTCTGAAAGCTGTGCTAATGGCCACTTTTAACGTAACCTAAGTGACCCTGAAAAGTGTGGGAGATGTTAAAGTGGAATAAATGGCTCCATAAAAGCCAGCCAGGATGTTTTGTCATCCTTCTTGAAAAATATCTGTGCAAAACATGTATTTTTCTTTGTCACTTTTTGTCAGACAGATATGAGACCAAAACCCCATACTTTATTTCAAGGCTTTCAAACAGCTATCCAACCTACAACTTGGAGATATCAATTTGAGCCTGGCTGGACTGAATCTCTTTTCCATTTTGCATAAAATTGACAGCCATCTGGGGAAGCCTTGGAAAATTGCCTTGCACTGAATAAGTGATGAAGAGATGAGTCTACTGTCAGTTGTAATAATGTGGCTGCTTTAAATTCATTGGCACCATTGCGGTACATAATTACAGTAACAGGGGGATGCCATGTCTCTGGTCTGCATCGTGTAATGCAACCAAGCCTAGAGTGTTTTCATAAGTGATGTATCTCATTTTGGCTGCACTGTTATCGTATTAGTATCTCTTCAATAAACAGATGGGCTGTCGATATCTATTCACAAGATGCAGTGAACACAATGCCGGCTGAACCAAAGAGGTTAACGAATCCATTGTGCAAGTAAAGCATCAGCATTAGGTTAAAAGCAGTAGTTGAGCATAAGGGCAATAACTATATGATGGAGATGAAAACCCTTAGGTCTCAAATCTGATAATGGACAGCTGAGTCCCATGAGCTAATTCGGAAATGTCTTACAGTGGACCAATGTAGAGACAACAACCAGCAACCTTAAGTGCTGAAAAATGAAGCCAGCGCATAAGAAAAAACAGCAGCTTTTCTAATGGCCACCTGAAGTTGGCTCCAAAAGGGAGTCAGTCCACATAGACTCCCATGTTTTTTTTTTAATATTGGATTTCGCTAAGTCTTAAAGTTAGGGGCATTGCCTCTTTGATTGAAGTGTGACACAGGGACCTGTAGCCAACTATTGTCTGCCAGGCCTCACCTCCACTAAAGTGAGTCACTGAACTGGATCTCTCCAACGTTTCTGTACTTTTGGTACCATTTGGAGTATTTTTAATTGAATTATCTCATAAATATTGTCTGTTAGGGGTACAATCCATCCAAGTAGTTTTGGCTTTAGTTTTGGTGAAATTCCTCAATTTTATTACTCTTTTCTTAAGACTAATTAGCAGATAGGTGTGTCTGTGCACCTGTAGTTTGTGTACAGTTTAACTTGCTAACCAAGCTAGTTAGTTTTACTTGATAACTTAGTACTTCACCCTATCATCCAAATACTTCTAGCTCCAAAAACCCAACATGGTGACAGCCAAAATACTGAAACTTAGGCTTCAAATGTCCGAAGTAATGGATGATTTTTTTTTTTTTTTTTGTCTAGCCATTGGACTTGGACTAAAGTTAATGTTAACTATTACCCCATGCTAGCATTAACATGTAAAAGTATGATCAGCATGGTCGAAAGCAGTATCGGGCCTAAGTATAGCTAGGCAGGAAAAGGTCAGGTTAGAATTCTTCTGAAAAGTCCAAAAATCTTACAATGCAGCACTGAGCTAGATAAGCTGAGTATGACAAGAAGTTCTGTTTTAGATAAATTTCCCACCAACACCCTCAGGTCAAGCTTATCATTTTTTTCCCCCACTAGTGGTGGTGAATAGTTTAAGCAATGTAATTATCATTCCAGCTTCACTGCTGCCAACAGGGCTGAAGAGTTTTGGTCTCGTATAAATCTGAAGTAACCTTCTAATTTACCTCATGGTCTAATTAACTGTCCCATAATAGCCACATTAGCAACCTGTTTTCTCCTGTGAACCTGGGCAGCAACAGAATTACCTCCTATGAACACTGCTTAAATGTTGATAATGGTGGTAAAGAGAAAGTTGATGAGGCAGCCCCTCCAAAAGGCTCAATTAATTAATCAGCAGATGCCTGAATTTTACCAGTTAAATAACCCTGATGGCTGTATCAGGGTTATCTTAGCTGTGCCTTAAAACTTCGAAAGCGTTACAGAAAACCCCTTTCACAAACTGAGGGTCTGAAAAAAAGATTGACGTAGCTTGCTGTGTGGTCTGTACCACCCATTAAAAATGCTCTAAAAGGCACCAGCACACACACACACACACACACACACACACACAATGAAGAGGTTCAGTTCAGTGAGTAGAGGTAGTGGATGAGGCCTAGCAGACTCCAATCAGCTCCAGCTGCTTGTGCTGGGGACACCTGTCGATCAATTTTGGCCACGCCCCTAACTGAATTATCCAGGTGGAAGTCTTAGAAAAAAATTCACTCAGAGTTCTTATGAATAGGGTAACTATTCACAGAGGCCAAGACCATTTTGTGTACCCAGCTGTAAACATGCTTTTTAATGCTGCAAAATTAGACATTTTAACATGGGAGTCTATGGGGAATAACTCCCTCTTGGAGCCAGCCACAAAAGGCATCTAGAGGAACTGCAGCTTTTCCCACTTCTGCATTGGTTTAATTTTTCAACTCCGGAGGTTGTCCTTTGGTGTATATACAAGATAGATGTGTAAAAAAAAAAAAAAAAAAAAGGTAAGAAGCTTGGCCAGTAGAAGTTGTTTCTAAATTGTAATGGTGATGCAGTTTTTGTACTTCATGTTGCCTTCTTTTTCAGTCCTGTATGTTGAGTCTTGATCTCAACTTACTCTAAAACTGAAAGTTAGGATATCTCTGCCTCTGATGCTTTGGTTTAACAGTTAAAAAATGGATGTGCAATATTAACTGCTTGAGTACCTCTTTTATTTAAAATCCTTTAGCAGAAATTAAACATGTTGCTAAATCTTATGTTGCGCTTAACATGTAGAATTGTTACCTTATGACTAGATTCGACCTGGACCCCCATTAAACCATCCACATTACAAGCCTTTGGCAATGACCTCATCCCATTATCCACATGAAAAAGTGGCAGACAAAGGAAACGTATTCTTGTTCAGCGTGTGGCTAACATGCAGTCTAATGCTACCCCTACACCCTGATGGGTCACCAGCAAACATCCTCGGTGGATGTTAAGAGTTTATTTTCAGAAACTAGAAGATGTTAAGTTCCAAGTTCCATCTCCTACATGCCTTTTATTCCTATTTGGCGTACCATTTAGGTATGCCAAAAAGGTAAAAAAAAAATCATTATAAAGGAATACAAGTGGGTGTTGAGGGAGCCAAAGGGAAGTGCTTTGGATTCATAACTTACAGCTCACAAAATATGTGGGCTTAAATGAGGACCAAGGTTTTATACTTTTGCAATAGCACTGTAACCAGTGCTATTGCTTGTGCTTATAGAACTCTGCCTTAATTCAAATTTGGCAAATATTGTCTGCTTTATTTATTTATTGCAGTTTTGTTGCTGTAGCACCGGCAACACTCTCCTCCTTAGTGAGCCTCGCCACCAGTGCTGTGGAGCTGTACTTAGTTTGCAGGTGTTTCTTCAAAATGCGAAGCAAAGCTTCTAAGCAGCTGACAGACACTCATTATCGCAACGACACAAGAAACGTGAATACTTTACCACAATGTAATGGTCCTCTCTGCCAGCACACTGGCTGACCTTAACATGCTCACTGACACAACTGTGTGATTGGATACATTTTTTCTTTTATCACAACAAAAGGAACAGGGAAATGTGTACAACGTGCTTATTTGAAACTGTAGCCAGATAATGTGTTCTGTTATAAAGAAAAATATTATGAGTGCTTGTTACACTCAAGGCTCATAATATTTCAATTTACTATATAGGATAAAATAGGAATTTTGAACTACTTGTACATGCAGTATGTACAGCAGGTTTGCAGGTTTATAGTTTTAAAATCACACAAACTATAACACTATACTTTAGATGCTTTTTTTCTATGCTACACTTGGTATAGATACTTTAAAGGATGATTAATACTTTTTATCAATATTAGTAAGTCGATTTCAGAGTATTACAATGTGTAATAATTAATTCAATGATTAAAAATGCCTTTTAAATGTTAAA
Source organism: Paratilapia polleni (assembly GCA_015106735.1). Lineage (NCBI taxonomy): Eukaryota > Metazoa > Chordata > Actinopteri > Cichliformes > Cichlidae > Paratilapia > Paratilapia polleni. The sequence goes on from VUQI01028377.1 coordinate 13,970, forward strand.
TAAAGTGCTGCAGGTTAAGCTACACTTTTTATGACTGAATTTTGGATCCATAATTAATTTGTCCTCTCATCAGCTTGATGTTTTCTTAACCTCCCCAAAAACAAAACCCCACTAAATTAAAAATGCAGATGGCAGCCTCAAAGAACAAGACAGCTTCATTGTTAAGCCAAAGAGAGAGAGAGAGAGAGAGAGACCTGCGTCTACGCATATCCCATTAATCTTTTTACAGTCCTCTTTCTTACTGTTAAATATGCATCGAAATGAATGGAGTCATTGAGTGTATTTGGCATATAAAAGATACGGGCTCATCATTAAAAATCCATGTAAGCCCTTTAAACCTGAAGAGAGGTGATTTCATGCTTGGCTGCATCATTTCGTAGGTGCTACACTCCACCGCCACAATACAAAACACACAGACACACACGAGAACACGCACAGCATCAGACAGTGACGTCCTTGGTTCTGCCTCCCCCGTGCGAGGCTCGGTGGGATGGATGTGGTGTCTGAACTAATGGAGCAGGGAGAACACAGGCTGCCTGTGAATAGAAGGAGGTGGAGGAGAGATCAGGGTGCTCTTGAAGCACCTCTTTGCATTCGCACCCCAGTAGGTTACTGTCATCAGGTTTTTTTTTTGTTGTTGTTGTTTTTTTTTTTGCCAGGGAGCAGAGTAATATTTAGCGGCGAGAGCTGCCAGAGGTTCCTAGGGAGTTCCAACCCTTTAGACTGTTTGGGTCTACAATTTAAAGGTTCCTTCCTTTTGTTTACATCCGGCTCTGCACTCATACATCAAGTTATTGCTGGCAATATGCTGCTAAATCACACTTGTGGCCTAATGATACAAATGTGCCAAAAAATCCCCTAAAGAACATCTGCGGTTCCATAACCATAAAAACATTTTGCCTCTGATTAATGTGGTATTCTTAGGCTCATGGCTCTCCTTAGCAGACCACCAGACGAGATGTTCAATCAACTATGCATGACTTGACCTTAATGGATTTTGCACTGGGAGGCTTGGGTTGGTTATTAGGGAACCAGCTCATGTGGAACAACCTTGTCCCCCTGGGAGGGGAATTACACCAGTTCAGAGGAAACCCACATTATGGCTGGAGGAGAACAGAGGAAAGAACAATTTCCTCTAGACTCTCCTGTCATACATCTTTCAGTTTAAAATGAGCCAACAGTGTGGTCTCAAAAGAAAATTTTCCATCTGCTGCTTGATTATGAATTCCCTGTCCTTTCTCTTTGCTTTATGGTACTGTTGGCCTTTTGTCTGTTTATCTTTGGAGTTTAATGTCATCTGCTGTGACTTACTTGCCCACTTGCGACATCCAAACTAGATATTTCTGACGATAAAATCAGCTTTTTTAAAAGACGTTATACAAATGTTCTCGTGACTGCCTTGTTATTACCCACATGTGTTTAAATGGGTAGTTTTCATTAGGCCTCGAGCATCTCTGAAGTCGCTTTGGAAATTAAACGGATGAACTGTGTGTCTGCTTAAAACGATGACCGTCACTGCGGCGGCAAGCAAAAGCCTTGATCATCAAGATCTGTTTACCCCATTCCAATTCGCACACATCGGTAAATAAACAAACAAAATGGCCCGGTGTTGAATTAATTTCCTCCTCCAGCTGTGTACTCTAATTGGCATAATAAGCTGAAAGGTTATCAACACTCCATGAGCCATTATTCAAGCACCTAGCTCAAGCTCTCTTCCGCCTCCCCCAGCTTCCTTTGGCACCACTGAAGTGCATCTGTGCTACAAGGTGAGAAGTAAAGCTCATTGTTGGTATGCCCATCGTTAAGGCAATGCAACAACAATTATAAAAGGGACACAAAAAGATAAAAGCATGTTGATTCATAGCTGCAGATTAAACTGGGACGTGTAAATCAATTGAAGTCTTGTTAAACTGCATTACGCAGTTTAAGAATGACTGAAAGACATTTTGGAAGCCATGGTTTTTAAAATGCTAAATTTAGAAAATTTTAAGTGAAAAGATTGGAGACACCTATTATTTCTTAAGCCCAGTTAATATAGATACAGATCTTTAGGGAGATAATATTGTATACACTTGAAAAACCACGAGTAGGAGCACTTCCAAGGTCCTCAGTTTTGAGATTTTGGTCTTAGCACGTTCGAGTTGGGCGGTCGGCTCGGTGTTCCGAGTTTTCTTCCATGTCACAGACTGGACAGGGCGAAGTCACGTGACAACACATGCGGCAGTATGTTTTTAAGGGGACAGTACATAAACACACGCTGGGGGAAAGCATTAACAGAATTTAAAAAAAATAATGAAATAACCGACATGGGTAAGATTACGTCGATTGGAGGTTCTGAATGTCATTGGTTTTGATTAATTTTCAACTAATTGCCCAGCCCTACCGAAGGCTCTTTAAGTCATCATAGCTCAAAGTAAACTGAACAGTGAGTGACTCTGGGCTTTTACGGAGGGCCAAAACACGGTGCTGTAAAGGAAAGGTGTGGGCTTGATTTAAAAACACAAGAAAAGAGTGAAAAATTATGCAAGGAAGTAGGGTTGTCACACTACTCGAATTTCAAACTCGATACCCATACCCAGGAAAATACTTGATACTCCATACCATTTTCGATACCACGGGGAAATTTTGACCCCTTCCTGCAACAACAGCAGTAATGCCGAAGAAGTCATTTCTTGAAAAGATTAAGCTGTTAATTTTCAACTAATTTTCCCAATTATAAGTTAGATTTGAGAAAATAAGTACTTAAGATTAAGTTTTAGGGGTTTTATTTGTTTTATAAAAGATTTCGATCATTCATTACATATTGTAAAGAAAATATATTTTTGAATCTACTAATAAACAAAGGGTAGAACAAACAACACAACACATAACATCTAAATAATTTCATTATTGTAGAAGAACATTACAGAAAAGTTAAAAATGAAATTTGAATAACGTGTGGTATTAGTTAAGCTAAGTCTGCAGCCCTTTACTTCCTCAGGCTGGTGTGGCTGCTCTGCTCCAGATTTCACTCTTTATTTGCTCGGAGTAGTTCTCCAAACTCTGGATTCTCTGCTCAGTTCAACTACGGTTCCCTGGCTGCTCTGCACAGCCAGCAACCTGCCCAGCTTTCCATGCATCAGTAATCCGGCTCAATATCCCACCTGCGACCAGTTTATTTCTGCAATAATTATTCATTTTTTATTTAACTACAGTCCACTAGCCGCCCCCTTAATGATAACAGACAGCTAATGTGGCTATCGGGTAACTGCTAAAAGTTAAACGGCTAACGTGTGCGCTGGCCAGGTTAACATTACTGATAACTGTTTAACACTTCAATGGGAACTTTACTGACCTCTCAAAATTCCCCATAATGTGCTGTTCAGTATTGTGAATGTCAACTACCTCAGCTGCTAGTGAGGAGAGGGGCTGTGTTCTCAAAGCTGAGTTCCAGCTTACTACATCCATCATCATGTTATTACAAAGAAACTGATTTTAAAGATTAATTCATCAATTCAGAACAGCATAAAAAAAGTGGCTTTTCATCTAGCTAGCCCTCATTCAACAAGCCAGCTTACCTCTATTACACACACTTGAGGTTCCATATCGTCGTCATCAACTGGCACTTGGGCCTGTTTCACAACCCATTCCTGGATTGCATCTGTGATGTGTGGCACCACTGAAAAAGAGCGACGCATAAAGGTATTTTTGGTTAGTGACTTATCTTCGGCATTAGCACCTTCTCTCACAATGACACAGCAGTTGTATACCCTGCACAGTCTTGCCCAAGTAGTCTCCCCTCCTCTCCTTGTTGATGACTGACTGGTAGATCTTGCCCGTGGTCAGGTTGTTGTCTCTAGTCAGCCGGATGTCGAGGAAGCGTTCGTAGTTCCCCAGATCCAAGTCCACCTCACCTCCGTCATCCAGCACAAACACTTCACCTGGACAGAGTGAGGGGAAAACAATCAGACGACACACCTACACATGTTCATTTATACTGACCATCTCCACTTATGTACCGTGCTCATAGGGTGAAAAAGTGCCTGCATCTATGTTGATGTAAGGGTCGATCTTGATGGCGGTTACATGCAGGCCACATGACTTGAGGATTGTGCCCACACTGCTCGCAATGATGCCTTTGCCGATTCCTGAGATGACTCCTCCGGTTACCAGGATGTACTTCATCATTGTTGCTCTGGTATCTGGAAATAAATCACTGATTAGAATCCAACACTAGACCATTAAAAACTAGTCAGATTTAAAGCCATCATTTATGTAGCCCCCTCCCCCAGTGACATGGATGATAAAATTATTATTGTTTGGCCACAAGTTAATAAGATGTAGAAAACGGGTATCTCTTATTTACTGACCAAACCAGCTCTGGGTTATTATCATGTAGAAAGAACAGTCAAGTTAGAAAAATATTGTGTAGTACAGCTATTCCCAAATTTAAGATTAATCTGAAAATCTTCTGAGGCCCACACAAACCTTTAATCACAACTCTTATCATAACATAAACCTAAGATGCAGTATTTGCTTCTTTTGTTTTCATTGATTCTGACCATCTGCTTGTCAAATTTGATTCTCCATTTACAGCTTTACTTCGACCACGTGATAGCCACTGAGCCATGTTATTCTTTCCTACTATTGACAAGCTGAGATCAGGAATAGGTCAGAAAATGAAGAATAATGTCTGTGTGTTTTTTTAAATGTATTTTTTCTAAATGCTTCGCAGAGGCTCACTTGCAGTACCTTCAAGGCCCACCAGTGGACAATGGCACACAGTTTGGGAATCACTGGTTTAGTAGAAACCTTGTTGAATGACCAAAACTGGTATTGTTCAAACTTAACGCTATGCATGTCAAAATTTAAGTAAACAAAAAGACTGTTGCAACCCATAACATCAATAAAACTAGAGACAAACACTTGTTTCTATGTGACTCCCTGTGCTGATTTTTGGGGGGAATTATTCAATTCAATTTAATTTATATAGCGCCAAATCACAAAAACAGTCACCTCAAGGCACTTAATATTGTGGGGTAAACACCCTACAATATTAGAGAGAAAACCGCAACAGTCAGATGACCCCCTATGAGCAAGCACTTGGCGACGGTGGGAAGGAAAAACTCCTATTTATCAGGAAGAAACCTCTCACAGAACCAGACGCAGGGAGGGGCAGCCATTTGCTGCAACTGGCTGGGGGTGAGGGGAAACATTATTGTAAAAACTCTGATTGCTACATGTTTGTCATGACTTTTGTTTAGTTCTGTAGCTAGCACCTAGCTGTTGTTCGATTTTCTCCAGAAACTTTGATCTTATTGATGCATTCCCTGACTATTTCTCTCTCCTGACTTGGTCTGCAATGCAAGACCTCCTGACTGAACTGCATAGGCTACACTGTGTCAAACGAAAGTCTCCTAGACAGGCTATTATCATATCATGTGATAAGGTGAAATGTTAGAATCACCTGACAACAACCAAGATAAGGTATGATTAAAATTAATTAAATCAAATTTATCCATGCTTCAGGTATGAAAGTAGCTACACTGAGCTCACCTGGTGTGATCAGTAAAAAACAGATTCCATAGCTTGTGGCCAAGCATTAGGAAGCTGTGGCTATAATTTAGTTCCAACATATTGCTAACTTGTGACCATTCAATCATTTTTCCCTCCTGGTCAATGGGGAGCTCAGTCATCACTCACACTGAATAGTTATTTAGGCTGTATTGGCTTCGCCCTCTACCACACACACAGTAGATTTTTTTTTCCCCTCCAAAGCTGTTAGCCACCACTGCATGAATGACTACAATCAACAAATTTAAACAAATTGATGCATTCTCATAAACTTAGAATTAATCCACTAAAAATACATAGGAGCAGGCGCCGGTTTGTGGAAGCCGCCATGTTGCCCCGCCATCTTGAATACAGTGGCTGAGATGGACATTGCCATTCCGCCTAATCGCGTTTTATGTATGTGGCTAGAGACCGGACACATACATAGTAAAAGGCGGAGGAGAAGAGAACTTGTAGGCATTCACGAGCTGTGGAGGCAAATTTTCATTCGTTCCTGCGCCTTCAGACTCAAGATATGAAGGATCATACTTATGTTTTATCATCTGAGAAGGGGTCCCCTTCACCAAAGAAGTGAAAACACAAAGGAAAGAGACAACGTGA
>VUQI01028377.1:23369-36324 GCA_015106735.1 Paratilapia polleni
TTGTTTTTGAGAAAAAAAAAAAAAATTAAAAAAAATAATAAAAAGTAAAAAAAAAAAAAAAAAAAAGTCTAAATACATCATTATATATACATAGATCTAATAAATGTGCAATGCTGTATCCACTTCCAAGTGACAAGTACAAAAGAACGCGATAACTCATCGAGGAGATGGAAGCAGGGCGCGAGGGCCAAAGGAGGCACCGCTGGAGAGCTATAAGAAGTGCTGTGACAGTGATGTCTCCTCTATGCAGAGAGTCACAGGGATAAAAGCAACTCATTCTGATGTACACTGGATATTTCATCATCCTGCTCAATCTCTAGACTCTCCCCTGTATTTGACAGACTTTCATATCTTTACCAACTGTGTATGTGTGTGTGTGTGTGTGTTTGTGTGTGAGAATGTGTGTGTGCAGGTTTCAATTTTCTCGCCATTCCTCTATTTGTTATTTGTTGGGTTTTCTGCTCCGTCTGTATTATTATTATTATTATTATTATTGTTGGAAAATCTCTTATTTTTCTATTGTTGTGAAAGTGGATGATATTTGATTTGTTGAAAAAAAAATACATTTTGTGACTTTTGTCTAACAACTAAAATTAATTTCTCCTTATGAAAAGGGCTGGAATCTATAAGGGGGGCAAAGATATAAAAGGCATATCTTGTTTAGGACTCACTAACATGGCAACATCAGCTTTTTTGATTCTTAAAGCAAGCGCATACGAACCACACACATATATTGCTTTACTAAAAATGTCATTTATTTCACTTATCAGATGCGATGTGGACTGCCTCCCTCCCTCTCTCTCTCTCTCTCTCGGTCTCTCTCTGATGTCATAAGCTTGGTGGCTTGACAAGATCAGCGTTAAATACACAAATAGTCAAGCCAGAAGTTTGAAAATCCTGGAGTACGCATCAGTATGGCGATAGCATACAGTGCAAGTATAAATCCTAACGGTACAGGCAGGATAAAAGAGGAAATGGCTGAGTAGTCTTTTAAACGGATACATTTTGAAACATTTCAGTAGTTTTTTTTTGCTGTTTTTTTTTTCTGTATGATAAGATTGTCTGTGTGATTCCTTTTGTCAACATTTATTTATCGAGGTGCAAGAGACAGTTGTGTTTGGTGTCACCTTCATTATTATTATCTTGTTTCTATTTCCATGTTTGCAGTGAAGCTCACATGTGATGTATCTCTGTCTACCAGGCTTTTAACCTTTATTTGTATATAAGTAAATAGTTTGACAATCTAAGACCAAGTGGAAAGTAAATGTTGAGGTTGCTCAGGCAACAAGAGGAGACAGGCCATATTTTTTCTGACGCCAAAGAGTTGCTTTACCTTTCCCATTGTATTGTCATTTGGCCATGAGTCTGGAAACCAGACAGTACACAAGAATATGTGTTATACAGTATCGCTTCATGCAGACCCAGGATCTGGTCAGTTTAGAGGTATCAACCTTGTCACTTTTCAGGGTTCAGGAAATGGAAAGTTGCAAAGGAACTCAGCCATTTATAGTATGATATGTGAGAAAATTTCATCTAAATCATCTAAAAACTGTTACTTTAGATGTCTGTTTCATTAAAAGAAAAATCAGAATCATTCAGCCACACCTCATACAATATTTACGGTATTCATCTATGTGAATGTGTGTGTGTGTGTGTGTTCATACGTCCTCTCTGTATGTGAAGGTACATTCATGTAAATTAAGTGATATGATTTATAATATTATGTTCTGGTTGTTTTACTCATTGCTGTTGATATCCTCGTCTCACCAGTCAGCAGTTTGTGTTCGTGTAGACGAACAAAAGCCACCAACAAAGTTTAAAAAGAGGACAAGAATACATATGAGAGAATGGCCTCCAAACTCTGGTTTTAAAAGGCACTTCTTCAGCCTAGACTGTCCTTCACTTGTCCTCTGTATTCTCTCTTCCTCCAGTGAGTCTGTTGGTTCCACAGCTACAGATATGGCCTCCTGTGTTTTCAGTAAGCATTGTGGTGTGAATGTTGGCAGGTAGAACTGTCTTTTCCCCCTAAGGTGAAGAAGAGAGACAAAAAGAAGTACTTCAGGAAAAATAGCTTGTTTTAGCTATAGGTCATCCCTAACACATGTTTGATGTCTTTCCCTTTGACCCCACTGTTATTATTATTATTTTTTTATGTTATACTTGTTTTTCCATTTTTGAGTGATTTTTTTTCTTGTTCATACACTACAGTATGCAGTATTCCTACCTGATACGATCCACACACTCAATAAGAGGGAGTCCTGTCTATCTGCCATATGCCATCTTCTGTCCTCGATTCAACAGTTATCAGTGGGTTGCAGTATTTTTCTCATTGTAGCCAATTTTCTTGTACAGTTTTATGCAACTTTCACATGGATGTTTATGACTTTATCTGCTGCCACAAAAATTTAGAAATTCTGTAGATAGAGATTACTGTGCAATGGAAAATAAAAGTGGAAAATGTATTTTTGTCTGTTTTTTTTAAAAAACTTCAAAAACCTTTTGTTTAGCAGAAAGAAAAATAAAATCTTGCAGTGAAACATCTTAACTGCATTTAAGAGAGAGTCACGAAGGTGTGTATTCAATGAAATGTAGTCAGGTGATGGCACTAGATGGCAGCAAATACACATGGCTGCCTCAACAAGCAATGTTGACTGAATAGGGAAAACGCAAAGAGTGAAAGGCCAAAGGCCAGTCCTACTAGCCTATGAGTCATTATTAGCAGATTTAATGTTTACCAGCAGGTTAATAAAAGAATACATTTATCACTGAAGTAGAAACTGGTCTCGAATTCAAAGCCAAAGTTGCAGATCAGTTTAGTTTCTCATTGATTTCTAATATATATTGTCTAAATGCCACTCTATGTTAATAGAGAAGTTTGCCTTGTTTATTAGTAATGTGTTTTGTATTTATACTCTAAGGCAACATAGCAACAGAGTCCTGTATTGATCATAGCATACTTCCACACATGCTCTCTCGTGATCCAGACAAGGAGAGTTATTCATTTATCTCAGGGTAATGTACATTTACTGTAAGTGACCCCAATCGTGACTTTTGTTAAATATTTTATTTGGCTCTAGAAACACTGTTTATCTTACACTGGGAGACTTCCATTAATATTTACTGTAAATACCTTACAAGTGACCTCTACAATTAGGAACAGACCTCTTGAATCAGAGATGCAATCATCCTGATCCCCATCAAGCTTCCCCTATTATCTGTAAGTTCATACTGTATTTACCGAGGCTTAAGATGTGGATCGATTACTGTAGAAACCAGAGAGGCTACCACCTCAGTGGATGATTTCCTGTAAGAGTACAGATTTACAGACTCTATCTCTACAGTACATTGACACTTGATGCTTCCAGACATTATGTGTGACTCAGGTCAGGTACCCATAGCTGGAACTAATGTGGAAAAAATAGCTCCGACATGAAACTAGATAAAGCAATTAAGTTAAAAGAGTAAAAATATAGTCACAGAAAATCTTTAACCTTTAGTAGCTAGAATTGGTAACAAAAGGATGAATGAGTTATAAACCAAAACACAGGCCTTATTGCAATACAGATATTGATTACTGGCTAGAGGGATAAAGCAGACTGTGATTGAATGCTGCCTTCTTCTAGCTGATTAATGCTCAATCTAACTAAAAGCAGAGACACTATGGTTCAAATATTGGGAAAAGCAGAGTCATGGTTTTCTGGAATAATAACAAATTACGATGCACCAAGGACTTATAAGCAAATCCATATGTAAAATTTATAATTCCATAAAACATAAAGCTCTGGAAAAAACAACACAAATGAATCTAGTGCTTGCTCCTTCCCTTACCTCTTCTCTTCCCATATAATAAATAGGGTTTGTGGTTCTTCCCCTCTTTGTGTAAACAAAACTATCAGACAAAGTGGTGTCATTTTATTTTATTAGGCAGAGTGCATGTGTTTTTCATCAAAGATAAGCTTCTGTGGGTGTGAGAGGTTGACAGGTAAATTAAGGGGAGAGTGGGAGATGAAGACAAAGGGAGGGAAATGTGGTAGGTAAGGGAAAAAAAAACATGTTGATTTGTTCAATTTGGCTGAAGCCATGAAGAGAAGGTCACTGGGGAGAAATGTTTGTTGTTGGATGCTGTTTGAACTACTGACTGACCGAGATATAGGGTCAGGCAATCCAGAACTAAGCATGCTGCTCGGCAAATGACACATCCGTGTGACTGTTGCCGTGGTGACTGGAAGCATGAGTGACCAGAGTTATGCCTACACAGCAGGAATCAGTGGGACACTCAAAACGAATCTTAAAATGCAGCGTTTTGTTCTAAACTTCTATTAATCTTATGAAAACATCAGAAACAGTCGTTAAATGATTATTTGTTCAAGACTGCAAAAACAGAGCTGAATCTGGCTTACAATGCAAGTTTTTCCTGTTTAATTTCAAGCTTAAACATCCTTGTGATATCCTCTGGTATGCTGAGGATAAATAGCAAAAGTTTAGATGTGCTTTTATTTGGTAAATCAAGTGTGGTGTGTTTAAATAAATGCCTTTTTCAACTGTAATAATTGCATCCTTTTGCACTTACCCAACCAAACTATATATTTTTTAATCTAAATACATAATAAACCCTTAGGAGGGGCTTATGTGTCTGAACTGCCTAGCTACTTCAGATAACTCCAGTGCTACAACATAATACACACCTTTTCCAAGAAGATATATTTATTTCATTTTCTATTTAAGCCTGCATTGCCCACTCTCTTCGGCTCTGCTGCTGACCATTATAACCTTTGCTGTAATTCTTTTACAAATGCTTGCCACTAGCCCTCCTGCTAATAATGTAGTGCTTAATAAAACAACAACAAAAAAGCTAGTTGTAGTCCCATCATGTTATGATTAATGGGTGTCTTGTTCTTGCACAACTTTGACACCAAACATATTACATCACTCTGACAGTTAACATATTGTTTTATTCTGTTCCAACCTTTAGTAACATCTGGGATCAACTACTACATAACCTCTTAACTTTTTACCTCTTAACCTTTAACCTCTTAACCTTCCACCCTACCAAAGGTGATGTGAACTAAACCCCTCCACTTCTTAGATCTTCCATCATATCATCTGAATAACACAAACATGCACATATCTAAATTCATTTGCTGATACCATAGTCAAGTCTTTCTCAAGTTCTCACTACTCCAATCAACATTAGAAAAAGACAGTTTATAGAAATGTATACAGTCCTATGCAAAGGTCTTGAGGCACCCCTCATTTCTTTATATTTTGTTTTACAGAGAGTCAGACTTTCTTGTAATTTTCAAAGTGCTCTTCAGCAATAGTTCCCCAGGCTTTCTGAGGGTCTTTCCAAGTTTTTCTTTGGACATTGGGTGCTTTCACTCATTTTCCTGACCATTTTCAGAGGATTTTTTTAAGCCACTTAACATTGACCTATGAATCATTCATCTGTCAAAAAAACCCCACATAATTTGTTTTCATTTCTTTAGTTGAATCTATGCACCAGCAAAATGAATTCCAAGGAGTAATTAGCTGAAAACTTGGCATATCTCAGCATGGTGAGGAGCATGTCCTTAAAAAAACTGAAGAAACTAGACAATTGGAGGACAAAAGAAAACGTTGCAGACCTAAAAAAATATCTACAGCAGATGAACAGTATCTGAAAGTCATATCCTTAACAAATTGGAAAAACTTCAGCAAATACCTGACACAGGACCTGAGAGATGCATCTGGCCTTTCAGTTGATCAATCTTCTGTTCACTGAAGCCTCATCAGAATGGTCTCAGTGGAAGGGTTGCTGTCAAGAAGCCATTCTTAAGGAAGGGAAACTGGGGGAAAAGGCTGAGGTATGTCAGATTACACAAGAACTGGACTGAAAATCAGTGGCAACAGGCATCATGGAGTGATTAATCCAAATTTAAAATTTTTGGTTCAAATCGTTGTCAGTATGTACAGAGGAGGTCAGGAGAGAGGTACAACAGCAAGTTTCAATAAATTGCTGCACCTATTTCCCATTCTCCTAGCAAAATATAAAGAAAGGGGTGGCTCAAGACTTTTGCAAAGTACTGTAGAAATATGACCTCAACAAAACCTGTTCCTTGTAGCAATGTCTAAGTGATGTAGATCAGCTGGCTTTCACGTTTTGGGGCTTCTAAGTAAAAATTCTTCCTTTTATATTAAACAATGTCCATTGGTCAATGATGGTGACATGACTCCATTAAAGTAAAGCATTCCTTCCTGATTTATAGTTGAAATTTGATCATAAACCCATATGAGGTTCAGTACTACATTAGCAGTTTCATATCCCCAAAGCAGTTCTTCCTTATGGGAAATAAGTACTGGCAGGATCATGTTTAGAAAGGTAATGATGATCGTGACTCACTTTATATTTCTAGACTGATGTTTGCTGTGTGAATTTTTTTTTTTTTTTTTAGAAAATGTGTTGCACAGTTCTTTTAATTATCTGTGTGATTTTTACCACTTTTCACATTTCAGTTGCTTCCCAAAAAAGCATCTTTTGCAATAAAGAGACAGATTTTGAGCTTTGAATCCAGACTCATTTAAATACATATGTTTCTGTTTGTTTTAGCTGTACCCAGTTAACATCTAAACAGAAATGTGTTAAAAAGGATCATTAGCTTCACTCTGTCAAGCTGAGAAACATCTGTGTTTTGGATGTGAACTGAAGATCATCTTTGTGCTGGCTTTTCCATCACCCTGTGTACACACTGACTGCATCTGTTGTGTGTGTTGTGTGTGCCTGTGTGCATGTATGAGTAAAGGGAGAGAAGGGGTGTCTTAGACATGGGTGTGGTTGAAACTCTGACCTTGTAATTTAAGAATGGCTCCAACTCAGTGCTTCTTTCCCCAGAGTGAAGAGTGTCTGAAGGGAAGGCTCAGTGATGGAGCTGTAGACTGTGCCACATGCTCAGCTGTGTGCTTCTGAGACAAGATATTGCTCCCATAGGCCCACGAGACCCTGTTTGTTAAATCTGTTGTCCACTTTTCCTCATAGACATACACAACCATTCCAAGAAACTAAAGTAAAATAAAATTCTGAACAAGTACTCCTCTTTTAGACCGTCTCCAGAGAGGGACTGGATAAACATGCAAAAGACAGTGTTATGGAATGCATACCAAAACAAAATGGCCACCATCCAAAACCTCAGTCTGCATGACCAATGTTTGCTGTAATATTTAGTTTTGAAATACCACAGAACTATTAAACAGAAATTAGGGTTTTATGTGTGTGCATAATTAAAACAAGCACTGAAGTGAAGTTTAATTAATTTAGTTCTCTGAGCCATGACGAAGGGATCAAATGCTTGTTCCTAGAGAGTGGAAACTGGTTATCTCTTGTTTTCTAAAAATGCTACTGTCATGTTAGAGTTCATGTATTTCATGCTGTATGATATTTCCCACAAACAATTTGCATGCAAAAGTCTAGTACTCTGTCAAGTTAAAATCTTAATCAATTGGAGAATTTCTCATGGTGGATCTAAGTGCTTCTGTGATGTCAAAATTAACTCTTGTCCTGAAATAGGAGATGCTTGCCATTTGGGGCTATTTGCACAAGGATTAGTTTTGTGTGTGTGTGTGTGTGTGTGTGTGTGTGTGTGTGTGTGTGTGTGTGTAATCCTTGAACATTTTACTTGTCAAAAAATTTAATGCTGTTTAGGAAAGTGTGGCTTGGCTTCTCCTGGAGAGGATCCATTTGAATATGCAAGGCATGCTGTTTTCCTGCATAAAGGGAATGAAACTTTAATAGCTGGTTTGAAAGCAGCTGAGCTGCTGCAGTGGCTAGCATCAGATAATTTCACTGCATGCCAATTCCATGTTAGCTCAGCAGTTAACCCATAACTGCATTCTGCAGAGTTTGCAAAGTTTCCTTCTAATCAAAAATATAATAAAATGTTAGGGCTTCATTTTAATTATTGTTGAATGAGGATTGATATAAAGACGAAAACATTCGAGAGATCATACACATGCACGATGTACTTCAAAACTTTCATATCTTTTCCTCCACAAACTAATGGGCACTCAGGTGAGACGCACTCAGCCCTGGACCATCTGGCAACCACTTTCATGTGTCCTGGTTACCACAACAGATTCATTAAAGGCCCCATATTGCAGAGAATGATATTTCCATTTCTCTTTTGATCATAAAGGTTTAGTTGCTATATAAATATTGTGAAAGCACAAAATGTACAGAGCCCATATTCACAAACTGCGACTTTAGACATGCCATGAGGCCTTCTATAATGAGGTGATGTCACCATGCCACCATCAAGGCTCACCCATACAAATGACTGGGCCAGTAGCAGGGAGACAGCAGGATGGTGTGATTGGTTGTTATGGTTACAGTAGGTCTGCTGGTCAGACAGCTGAGCTGATCCAAGCAAGCACCAACACTCCACAGACCTACTGTCCAACCTTGAGCAGCTGTCTCACAATGCATCAGTATTAACTTGTGTTTCATTCACTGCTACTCTTTGTCCTCTCACCTATTGCACTTTAACACAAATAATACCCATTGAAGCAGTTCTCATGTAATGGACTGGCTTTTTTTATAGTGTTTTTCTAGTCTTACTGACCACTCGGAGTGGTTTAGACTACAAGCCATATTTAATCATACAGTGCTTTATTCTATACCAGTTGACCTAACATGCATGGACTGCGGGAGAAAGCCAGAGTACCTGGGGGAAACCTGCGCAGGCACAGAGAGAACATTTCAACTCCACACAGAAAGGCCCCAAGGCTACAGTTGCCAGCTTTTATAAAACAGGAACCATAACTGTGATGCATGGCAACTAATCTGTTGCCATGCATCACAGTTATGGTTCCTGTTTTTGCTCTGTAACATTTTAGTTTTTACCTTTTCTCCCCTGTGACCTGTACGTCCTTGTCTGTGTCTCTCTGTTTTTGTGTGGATTCTGCAAGCTTTTTCTCATTTCTTATTTTTCATTTGTTCCTCTGTCCTCCTGCCAGACCTGGAACTTAGTCTCAGTGCACCATCTTGAAGGATGCATCTCGGGGTGAGAGGAGAGACGAGGCTTGCTGGATGAGCTATTAGTGAGGATGCACAGGCGTATCCCTTACATAAGTCTTTTCATCCATGACATACAAAAGAGGTGTGACAGACAGCTGGAATATACAAGCCAACGTGGGAAGAGAACTCAAATATAAGTGTTCTTTCTGTGTTAATAAGTTGATTTAGTTCTTTAAGATGATCGATTACACAATCAAATTTTCTGTGCTTCACTGTTTGTCTTTGTGTGTTTGTGAAAGTGTTCATTCTTATCACATTTGGTCTGTCTATCTTTTTAGTTATCGGTCTTTTTATTCAGTTACTCACTCACCTAATGTGTCTGTTGGTTTTGCTTTCTTTCCTTTTTTCCCTTCTTTTTGATTGTCTGCTACACTCTCATGAGTTTCGCCTGTGTGTTCTTCCCAGATTCGTTTCAGTTGACCCGCTTTCCAGTGTGCCGTTGAACCTTATAAAGTTCACCTTTGTTTGCTTTACCTTACCTTTCTCTAAATCTGCATTTACTTCCTCACTTTGAAATAAATGTAGCAGAAATTTAAGAGCATTTGTCTTGTGCAGGCTCTTAATCATAATCACATCCTGCAACGTGCACACGTAGCTGTTTGCAGAACCTTTACAAAAGTGACCAATTTTTGTAAAGTTACATGTTTAACTCTTAACTCTCCAGGTATGCTGAAAGTTATTGCATAATTATGCCATGATAGAGGATTGTTAAAAATATCAACTATACCATGAAGCCAATCACCAGCTGGGAGGGAACCCTTTGATTGCTGCAATTTGTCTGGCTAAGCATGGGGTGTTCCAAATCTGGACGGTAACTCACTGTTTGGGCGTCCTGTGGTCTTTGAGGGCAGGCTGGGCTGCAATTAGTGCAGCTCTTGCTTTTCTTTAGTGCAAGCAATCATTTTGGGCAGCATGACTTGTTCCCTGACTGTGTCATGCTGACACTTTTCTTCCCAGAGGTGTGGTCTAGAGGTGAAAGCGAGACAACTGGAAAGCTGTCTGTGAAACTTGCTTAGCAGATTGTTTGAGATTTGTGGCAATAATATTTTTTCCCCTTCCTTAGTTAAGTCAAAGAGATGACACTGACTATCATGCTGTGACTTATAAAACAGGCAGCAGATTAAGAAGAAAAACTTGTGACAATCTAAAAAGAATTGTATTATTAATGTAAAAACATCTGTGTTCTCTCTAGCTGTGTGACTCTATTGTATGGAATCATTTTGCTAAGCTTCTGAACATGTGACAGTTGGAACAGTTTAAATCCACAGAAGGACAAAACTGTAGGCGTGAATTGCTGATGCTGGTCTCTTTTTTTCCCCCAATGCCAGACCAATTGATAATGGGCCTGGTGAACTGAATTGTGGGCTTAAAGAAGCCAGAAGTAATAGTATAAGAGATGAATGAGCTTGCATGTTAATGAAGGGTTATTCGATCTTAAACTTACCCAATTTAGTACCTTTATTTAGATTTATTGGTATTAGGCAATTTTTGTTCTCATTCATACTGAGCCACAGCCTCTAGCCCTTTAAAAAAATCAAGACAATGTGGAAGTGCCAAAAACTGTATATCCTCTAGGCTGGCTCCTATGTTAAAATGCCCAATTTTACAGCATTAAAAAGCATTTTTACAGCCTGGTACCAAAAAACTGTCCTCTATGGATAGTATTCCCTTCATAAAAAATTCTACTGGGGTGGGGGGTGTTAAATAACTTATTCACCTGGATATTTTGGTTCACAGCCACATTGACAGGTGCCCCAAATAAGGAAGCTGTAGCCAGCCTGTGTCTGCTAGGCTTCACATTCCTTAAGTGGAGTGATTGAACTGGACCTCTCCAGCAGGTTTGTGCTGTTGTTGACTTTTGGAGCATTTTATTGGAATTAGCTGACAAATAACATGGCTTGCTGTCTGTAACAGAGCATCCAAGAAGTATGTGCTTCAGTTTTGAGTAATATAGTAGTGTTTTAGTTGGATGTCACTTACCACTAATTAGCAGATATGTGTCTGTATGATGCACCCATACTGTCTATGGATGCAGCTTCCTAACCAAGCTAGCTAAGTTCTGGCTCAAAAAAACAAAAAGCCCAACATAGGAGTGGCCAAAAATGCAGATGTTGAGGCTTCAAAATGCAGTGTCCAAATCCAGTGGTGGCTAGGTCCATGTTTTATGTTGTTTGCAGTCCTCAACTTTACAGCAGCAGTAAGCATGTTTACAGCCTAGTACAAAAACTGTTATGGTGTCTGTAGCCAATATTCCTCTTCATAAAAAATGCACAGGTTGTGGTGTATTTATTTATTTTTAAATAACATGGACTCAATTTTATTAAGGCTAATAGTTTTGGATTATGATATGTATATATGTGATATGTACACTCACCGGCCACTTCATTAGATACACCAGTTCAACTGCTCCTTAATGCAAATATCTAATCAGCCAATCACATGGCAGCAACTCAATGTATTGAGGCATGTAAACATGGTCAAGATGACCTGCTGAAGTTTCAGCCGAGCATCAGAATCGGGAAGAAAGGTGATTTAAGTTACTTTGGACATGGCATGGTTGTCGGTACCATTTGGATTGTTATTTCAGAAACTGCCGACCCACTTGGATTTTCCATCTCCAGGGTTTTTTCTTCTGATAAGGAAGGGAACAGTAACTCAAATAACCACATGTTACAACCAAGGCATGCAGAAGAGTATCTGTGAACACATAACATGTTGAACCTTGAAGCAGATAGGCTACAGCAGCAGAAGACCACACCAGGTGTCATTCTTGTCACCTAAGAACAGGAAACTGAGGCTACAATTCACATGGGCTCACCGAAATTGGATAGTAGATTGGAAGTTTGGAAAAATGTTGTCTGGTCTGATGAGTCTGCTGCAACATTCGAATGGTAGGGTCAGAATGTGGTGTAAATAACACAAAAGCATGGCACCATCCTGCCTTCTATCGACAGTTCAGGTTGGAGGTGGTGGTGTAATGGCACACTCTGGGACCCTTAGTACCACTTTGTTTAAATGACATAGCCTACCTGAGTATTGCTGCTCACCATGCCCATCCTTTATGAAGTCAGAAGGGGGTCCAACCCAGAACTATCAAGGTGTACCTAAGGAAGGGACCAGCGAGTGTATGTATGTTTGTGAATGACAGGTAGGTGCCGAATAGGCTGCTAGCCATCAGGTAATTTGAGGTGGTAAACTGAACATGTGACCATATGGTGATGGTGCCTTTTTTTTTTTTATTGCACTCATTTGCCAAACAATCTGGCTTTATGTGTGCTCAATTGTACTAGTGGACTGTCCGAGAAGTCTATTTATCTATTTTATCACATTTGAGACTTTTTTTCACTCCTTAAATAGAAGGGAGCAGCACTGCATGATATTAATTTGTAAGACTATTTAAAATTAACTCAGCTTCCTTGTTGCATTTAAATACGGTACTTGCAGTGTTCAGGCACATTTTAAAATTAGCCATGCCTCTTATTGACTGTGAATTTGGCAAAACTGTGTTTAAATATATGGAAGTAGCTTCAAAAAACATCAAGCGACATTATCTTATTTCATTTGAACATTTTAAAAGGTTATCTTTATTTATCTATGCACATGAATTTCTTAATTCTGTGAATGTATTATAATAAAAATAATAATAATGATAATAATAATAACAAGCTCCAGGATGGCTTCCAAATGGACCCTGTGGTTAGACTGTTTTCTTTAACAGACTGTTGTCCTTTAATATGGAATCACTGGTGTTTGTACACAGAGAGTCTTTATACTTCTATCTGCTTGAGTAGCGCACAGGGTCTAATTAACATGTCTGGTCAGTAAATTGCCTTGTTCTCCCACAACAGCAGTGATTTAAAAAAAAAAAAAAAAAACAAAAAAAAAACAAATAAAAAAAAAAAAAACAAA